>VCJN01000897.1:0-37541 GCA_006384855.1 Tetraselmis striata
GCGTTGAGCCGCGCATCAAAAGTGGCCGTGGCGCCTGCTGGCAGGCGCGGGATCCAGCCGCCCGAGACGAGCAGCGCGTCGCAGGAGGGATGCATGACATTGGGGCCGAGCTGCCCCGAACGCGGATCGAACCCGCGAATGTCGACCCCCTTGATCGCCCGCCGCCCGCGTGCGGCGGCGACGACCGCACCGGCTTCCAGACGAATTCCGCGCACCGCGAGCGCCGTCACCAGCGCGGGGTCGGGACGGCTGCGCATGTCGACCACGGCTTTCACGCCGACGCCGGCCTCATGCAGCGCAAGCGCCGTGCGCGCCCCGCCATCGTTGTTGGCAAAGACAATGACCTTGTGGCCGACAGCAACGCCATGGCGCCGCGCGCAGCCAAGGCCGGCGGAGGCGAGCATCACGCCGGGCAGATCGTTTCCGGCGAAGATCAGCGACCGCTCCCGCGCCCCTGCCGCCCAGACGACATGGCCGGCGGCAATCCGCCAGTCCCGCCGCCCCGACACGCCCTGTTCGACGGCGCGCAACACGCCCCCTTCGCCTGCGGAGCAGACCCGGGTGCGCGGCAACATCGTGACATTCGGGAGAGCACCGAGCGCACGGGCGGTGGCCTGCGCCCAGTCATGGGGTGCCGCTCCATCAAGCCGGCCGGAGGTCTCGACCAGCCGTCCGCCGGCCTGCCGGTTCTCATCGACCAGCAAAACGCGCAGGCCGGCGGCAGCCGCGACCTTGGCCGCCATCAGGCCCGCCGGTCCGGCACCGACCACCAGCACGTCGCAGGCGGCCTCCAGCGTGCCTGTGTTTCCTGTATCCGTCGTCTCCGCGACGCCATCTCCCTCACCGGGGCAAGAGATGCGACGAGGCCCGCGCAAGGCTTCGGCTCCGATCAGGGCGAATGGCAGTGACAGCCAGCCGCGCGATGGACGCCAGACCTCCAGATCCGCTTCAAGATCGACCTCCCGGGCAGCCATGTCCAACGCCCGCGCAGGGCGCCCTGCCCGCGCCACGCGCAGGTCGGTCAGATCATCGTCGGCGCCGAATACGCCGCGCGGCCGGCGATAGCGGGAACTGCGTCCAAACCGCAAAACGCCTGAGGCAAGGAGCGCCGAGGCGAGCGTGTCGCCGAAGAATCCAGTAGCGTCACGCCCATCGACACGAAACCGGATCTCTCGCCCCCGGTCGATCCACACGCCGCCGTCCTTCAGCCGATAGCCGCTCACGAAAACTCCTCAAGGTGACCCTGCTCGGCGAAGCCGCGAGGCCGTCGGCTAACCAGTGGCCGAAACGCCGCGGCCCGTTATGGACAGGGCCTGCCGGGGATGCCAACGAAAAACCGCGCCGGATCGCTCCGGCGCGGCGAAGTTGCTGACAAAACCATGGAGAAAGGCGTCCTCCCGGACGCAGCGTTAGCTGCGATCCGGACACCGGGAGGCACGGTTTCGCGGTGAGCACCCCACAAGACCATAAGCTTCTGGCTCTCCAATACCGGGTCGCGCTTCCGCTTGCCCGGTATGACGCGAGAGAACATGCGCACCCCTCGTCAGCAGTCTGAACCGCGCCGGGTCGCTCCGGCACGGTGCGGTTGCTGGCAAAGCCACGGAAAAGGCGTCATTCCGGACGTAGCGTAAGCTGCGATCCGGAATCGGGGAGGCACGGTTTCCCGGTGACCACCCCACAAGACCATAAGCTTCTGGCTCTCAGATACCGGGTCGCGCTTTCGCTTGCCCGGTATGACGCGGCAGAGCATGCGCGCCCTTCATCAACCGTCCGCACCGCGCCGGGTCGCTCCGGCGCGGTGCGGTTTCTGGCAAAACCTCGGAAAAGGCGTCATTCCGGACGCAGCGTTTGCTGCGATCCGGAATCGGGGAGGCACGGTTTCCCGGTGACCACCCCACAAGACCATAAGCTTCTGGCTCTCCGATACCGGGTCGCGCTTCCGCTTGCCCGGTATGACGCGGGAGAGCATGCGCACCCTTCGTCAACCGTCCGCACCGCGCCGGATTGCTCCGGCGCGGTGCGGCTTCTGGCAAAGCCACGGAAAAGGCGTCATTCCGGACGCAGCGTTAGCTGCGATCCGGAATCGGGGAGGCACGGTTTCGCGGTGAGCACCCCACTAAGACCATAAGCTTCTGGCTCTCCGATACCGGGTCGCGCTTTCGCTTGCCCGGTATGACGCGGGAGAACATGCGCAATCTTCATCAACCGTCCGCACCGCACCGGATTGCTCCGGCGCGGTGCGGTCTCGTGAAGAGCCCCGGCTTTGAGAAGCCGGTCAGGCAAGGCCCGCCTTGGAGAGCGGCAGGACCGACGGGACGCTGCCGGTCGCGGCGCGGATCGCATTGGCGACGGCCGGGCCGATGGGCGGGGTGCCGGGCTCGCCCGCACCGGTGGGCGCGGCCGCCGAGGCGATCACCTCGACCTCGACCGCCGGCATGTCTTCCATGCGCAGCGGACGGTAGGTGTCGAAGTTTTCCTGGTCGACGTGGCCATCGGTCAGCGTGATCTCGTCGAAGAGGATCGCGCCGAGCCCGTAGCCGATGCCGCCCTCCATCTGCGCCTTGACGTTGTCGGGATTGACGGCGACGCCGCAGTCGACCGCACACCAGACCTTCTCGACCTTGAAGGTGCCGTCGTCGCGCCGGCTGACCTCCGCGACCTCGGCCACATAGCTGTTGAAAGACTTGTGGACGGCAACGCCGCGGAAGCGGCCTTCGGGCGCACCCTCGCTCCAGCCGGACATCTCGACGACCTTGTCGAGCACGCCGAGCTTGCGGGCGTTGTCGGCATCATGCGCGTCGCTCCCGGTCTTGCGGGTGAGATGCGCCCGGCGGAAGGCGACCGGATCGGCACCGGCCGCCTCGGCGGCGCGGTCGATCATGGTTTCCACCACATAGGCCGTCTGGGTGTGGCCGACAGACCGCCACCACAAAACCGGCACGCCGACCTTCGGCGAATGCAGCTCGCCGTGGAACGCCGACACCGCATAGCTGAAGTCCTCGACGCCCTCGACGGAGGTGGAATCGATCCCGTCCTTGACGGCGAAGGATTCAAACGCCGTTCCGCTCATCAGCGACTGCTGGACGATGCGATGGTGCCAGCCGACCAGATTGCCGTCGGCATCGAGACCGACACGCACCTTGTGAACGCCCATCGGCCGGTAGTAGCCGGCGCGCGTGTCATCCTCGCGGGTGTAGACCAGTTTGATCGGCTGGGACTTGCCCCAGATCTTCGCAATGGAGGCCGCCTCGACGATGTGCTTGGCGTCAAACGAAGTGCGCCGGCCGAAGGAGCCGCCGCCGTAGAGCGTGTTGATCGCGACATTTTCCTGCGGGATGCCCAGCACGGAGGCCGCCGTTGCCTGGTCGACCGTCTGGAACTGCGCAGGATACCAAAGTGTCGCCCGGTCTCCCTCGACATGGATGGTGAGCACCATCGGCTCCATCATGCCATGGGCGAGATAGGGAAACTCGAAGGTCTCCTCGACCACATTCGCCGCGCCCTCAAGCTGCGCCGCCGCATCGCCATCGTGCCGGAACACCGGCCCCTCGGCTTGCGCCAGCGTGCGGTATTCGTCGAACAGGGCATCGGAGGACCGGGTTTCGGCCTTGCTTTCGTCCCACTCGATCTCCAGCAGGCCCTGCGCCTTGATCGCCGGCCAGGTGGAGGTCGCAAGCACCGCAACGCCGTGGCCCGGCACATCGATGACGTCGACGACGCCCGCGACCTTGCGCGCCTCGTCGGCGTTGAGCGAAGCGACCGTCGCGCCGAAGGCCCGCGGACGGGTCAAAACGGCAACCAGTTGGTCGTCGCGCTGCACGTCCATGCCGTAGGTATTGGGCGCGCCGACCGTCTTGTTCGCCACGTCGAGCCGCGGGAAGCCCTTGCCGATATAGACCCACTGGTCCGGCGTCTTGAGGGTGACGTCGCCCGGCACGTCCAGCGCCGCTGCCGCCTCGGCCATCTCGCCGAAGGTCGCCGACTTGCCCGAGGGATGCGACAGGGTGCCGGCCTTGACGGAGATCTCGGAGGCTGCAACGCCCCAGGCCTCGGCGGCGGCCGCCACCAGCATGGCGCGCGCAGTGGCGCCGGCCTTGCGATACTGCTCGAAGGAGTTGGCGATGGCGGTCGAGCCGCCCGTCCCCTGAACGCCGAAGAGCAGATTCTGGTACTTCGCATTGTCGGCGGGCGCGAATTCCGCCCGCATCTGCTCCGTCGAGGCATCGAGTTCCTCGGCGACGAGGGTCGCAAGCCCCGTGGCGTTGCCCTGCCCCATGTCGAGATGCTTGTTGAGCACGGTGACGAGATTGTCCGGCGTGATGCGCACGAAGGGCGTGAACATCTGGTCCGAGGAAGCGCCTTCCGCGGCCTGCGCCAGGGAACCCGGCAGCTTGACGCCGATCAGCAGCCCGCCGGCAGCGCCTGCGGAGAGCTTCAGAAAGGAGCGCCGGCTCGGGCGCGGGGCCGCATTGGCCATTCGTTGCATGAGATGCAGCATCGGCTCAGCCCTCCATCGTTTCGGATGCGCGGTGGATCGCCGCGCGGATGCGGTGGTACGTGGCGCAGCGACAGACGTTTCCGCTCATCGCGGCGTCGATGTCGTCATCGCTCGGCTTCGGCGTCTCGACCAGAAGCGCGGTCGCGGCCAGGATCTGCCCCGACTGGCAGTAGCCGCATTGCGGCACGTCGAGCTCGCGCCACGCGGCCTGCACGGCGCGGGCCGCCTTGCCGTCGACACCCTCGATGGTGGTGATCTTCGCGCCTTCGACATCCGACACCCGCGTCTGGCAGGACCGGGTGGGAAACCCGTCCATCTGCACGGTGCAGGCGCCGCAGGCTGCAATGCCGCAGCCGTATTTCGTTCCGGTCAACTGCAATTCGTCGCGCAGAACCCACAACAGCGGCGTATCGGGATCGACATCGATCTCTCGATCCTCGCCGTTCACATTCAAACGGATCATGAAAGCCTCCTGGACGCGGGACCGGCGACTTGCGCGCCGGCCTTTCGAAAACGGAACCCGATTGTATCTGGGGCAGATGCCGTCTATCGTCCAATTGATTTTGGGTATCCTGTGACATTCACCAGATGAATATATCAGCCATCGACCTCAATCTTCTCGTCGCCTTCGACGCATTGTTCAGCGAACGAAATGTCACGCGCGCGGCGCGCCGGGTCGGCCTGTCGCAACCGGCGATGTCGAACGCGCTGTCGCGCCTGCGCGCGCTGCTCGACGACGAGCTGTTCGTGCGCTCCGGCCGGGGCATGGAGCCGACGGCCCGGGCGCAATCGCTTGCGCTGCCCGTGCGCGAGGCGCTGGCGCGGATCGAGGAGGCGCTGGCCCCTGCACTGGCCTTCGACCCGGCCCGGCTCGACCGGGTAGTGAGGATCGCCATGACCGACAATTCCATGGCGGTGCTCCTGATCGACATGATCGAGCGGGTCCGGGAGACGGCTCCCAGTCTCGATCTTCACATCAAGAACACGCGGACCGTCGGCATGGCACCGATGCTGGACGATGGCGAGATCGATCTCGCCATCGGGGTCGTCGGCGATCTGGAACCCCGCCACCGCGCCGCGCCGCTCTATGCGGATCGCCTGGTCGGGATCGCCCGGCGCGGGCGGTTCGGACCCGACGGTCCGACACTGGAGCAATTCGTCGAAGCCGAACACGCGCTGGTCGCCCCGCGCAACGGTCCGGGTGGCGCGATCGATGCAGCGCTTGCAGCGCGCGGGCTGAAGCGGCGCGTGTTCCTGACCCTGCCGCAGTTCATCTTCGCGCCTTATGCGGTCGCGAAAGCCGATCTGGTCGCCTGCCTGCCGGCGCGCATCGCGCTCGCCAAGGCGGAGCTGCTGGACCTGGAGATCTTCGAACCGCCGATCGAGATGCCGGAATTCACCGTCAAGCTGATCTGGCACAGCCGCGATGACGCGGATCCCGCTCACCAGTGGCTGCGCACGACCATCGCCGCGGTGGCGCAGGACGTCACCCGCCACAATGAAGACGCGCTCTGGGGGATGTGCCGGCCGCAGGCCCACGCGCCGGCGCGCAAGATCGCGGACACGACGGCCTGAGCAAGGTGATGCAAATCGGCCGGTCGCGGGATCGCAACCGGCCATGTTCAGTCGATCAGACAGCGCAGCGCCTTACGCCACGTTGCGGCGGCGGCCGGCGATGAGGTCGAGGACCGAGCGGGCGGCGTCGAGCACGTTGGAGCCGGGGCCGAAGATCGCCGCGACGCCAGCCTCTTTCAGGAACTCGTAGTCCTGACGCGGGATAACGCCGCCACAGACGACGATGATGTTGCCGGCGCCGCGTTCCTCCAGCGCCTTGACCAGTTGCGGCAGCAGCGTCTTGTGGCCGGCGGCAAGCGACGACACGCCGACCACATGAACCTTTGCATCGATTGCGGCCTTGGCCGCCTCCTCCGGCGTCTGGAACAGCGGGCCGGCGAGCACCTCGAAGCCAACATCGCCGAAGGCCGAGGAAATCACCTTGGCGCCCCGATCGTGACCGTCCTGCCCGAGTTTCGCGACCATCACGCGCGGCTTTTCGCCAAGCTCGGCGGCGAGATCGGAGAGACGCGCGACCAGCGTCTGGTATTCCGGCTCGTCCTTGTATTCGCCGGCGTAGATGTCGGTGACGACTTCCGGGGTCGCCGCATGGTCGCCGAAGACGGCGCGCATGGCGTCGGAAATCTCGCCGACGGTGGCCCGCGCCCGGGCCGCTTCGACGGCGCGCTCCAGGATGTTGCCCTTACCGGTGCGCGCGGTTTCCTCAAGCGCCTTGAGCGTTTCGGCCACCGCATCGGGATCGCGGGTCTCGCGGATCTTCTCCAGCCGGCGGACCTGCGACTTGCGCACCGCCGCATTGTCGATCTGCAGGATGTCGAGCGCGTCCTCGTCGTCGCGGCGGTACTTGTTGACGCCGACGATCACAGCGTCGCCCTTGTCGACCGCCGCCTGACGGCGGGTCGCCGCCTCCTCGATCATGCGCTTGGGCAGGCCCTTGTCGACGGCGGCCGTCATGCCGCCTTCCGCCTCGATGCGCTCGATGATCTCCCAGGCGCGGGTGGCAAGCTCGTTGGTCAGGCTCTCGACGTAGTAGGAGCCGGCCAGCGGATCGACGACATTGGTGACGCCGGTCTCATGGTTGAGGATGAGCTGGGTGTTGCGGGCGATGCGGGCGGAAAACTCCGTCGGCAGGGCAATCGCCTCGTCGAAGGAGTTGGTGTGCAGCGACTGGGTGCCGCCGAGCACCGCCGACATCGCCTCGAAGGCCGTGCGCACGATGTTGTTGTAGGGATCCTGCTCGGCCAAGGACACGCCCGACGTCTGGCAGTGGGTGCGCAGCATCTTCGACTGCGGCTTCTTCGGCTCGAACTCGTCCATGATGCGCGACCACAACAGCCGCGCCGCGCGCAGCTTCGCCGCCTCCATGAAGAAGTTCATGCCGATACAGAAGAAGAACGACAGTCGGCCCGCGAAGGCATCGACGTCGAGGCCCTTCTTCAGCGCCGCGCGCACGTATTCGCGTCCGTCGGCGAGCGTGAAGGCCAGTTCCTGCACCAGCGTCGCGCCGGCTTCCTGCATGTGGTAGCCGGAGATCGAGATCGAGTTGAAGCGCGGCATTTCCTTGGCCGTATACTCGATGATGTCCGCGACGATCCGCATGGAAGGCTCCGGCGGATAGATATAGGTGTTGCGGACCATGAACTCCTTGAGGATGTCGTTCTGGATCGTGCCGGAAAGCTCGGCGCGCGTCGCGCCCTGCTCCTCGCCGGCGACGATGAAGCTTGCAAGCACAGGGATGACCGCGCCGTTCATGGTCATGGAAACGGACATTTCCTTCAGCGGGATGCCGTCGAAGAGGATCTTCATGTCCTCCACGCTGTCGATGGCGACGCCGGCCTTGCCGACATCGCCGACGACGCGCGGATGGTCGCTGTCGTAACCGCGATGGGTGGCGAGGTCGAAGGCGACCGACAGGCCCTTCTGGCCGGCGGCGAGCGCCTTGCGATAAAACGCGTTGGACTCCTCGGCCGTCGAAAAGCCCGCATACTGGCGGATGGTCCATGGGCGACCGGCATACATAGTCGCGCGCGGCCCGCGCAGGAAGGGATCGAAGCCGGGGAGCGTACCGAGATGGTCGATCCCCTCAAGATCCGCTTGCGTGTAGAGCGGCTTGACGGGGATCCCTTCCGGCGTCTGCCAGACGAGATCCTCCGCGCTCTGGCCCTTGAGTTCCCTGGACGCCAGGTCCATCCAGTCGCGTACGGTCTTTTCTGTCATCTTGTCATCCCTCCGCGGGCCTGTCCTGCCAGGACATGCTCATTCTCGGAAAATGGCTTCAATCTCAGGCGACAGCACCTGTCACCCTGCGTTCTCCGGACGGCCAGTCCCTCACCACGAACAGCCCTGCGACCGCATAGCCGGCCAGAAAAAGATACCCCAGCGACACCGAGGACACGATGCCGAGGATGGCGAGCTGTCCGCCAATCGCGACAGCAGCCAGGCCGAGGCCGAAGAGCAGCACAAGCCGGCCGATCCGCACGGACCCGAACAGCATCCGCATGCAAAGCCCGTAGGCCAGGCCGCCCCAGGCCCCCCACACACCGGCATTGAACAGATGAACCCAGAAGGGTCCGCCGCCGAACGCCGGAATTCCCACCAGAGCCGCCTTGGCGAAGAACATTCCGGCTGACCCCGTCGGCGGAAACCGGACCCAGATCGCGCCGTGGGCCACCATCGCCACGCTGGTCGCAAGGGCACCTGCAAGTACGCAACACAGAATCCGGATCTCCTTGCCGGGGTCTATCCGCACTATTCGAATTCCATGATCAGCTCGTCGACGGCGAGACTGTCGCCGGGCTTGGCGTTGACGCTCTTCACAACGCCCTTGCGTTCCGCCTTCAGGACATTCTCCATCTTCATCGCCTCGACGGTCGCAAGCGTCTGGCCTTCTTCCACCGCCTGACCGGCTTCGACCGAGATCGAGACGATCAGGCCCGGCATCGGACAGAGCAGAAGCCGCGAGGTATCGGGCGGCAGTTTCTCCGGCATCAGCGCCGCAAGTTCGGCCTGACGCGGCGTGCGGACCACCACTTTCAGATCGGCACCGCGATAGCGCAGCCGTGCCCCCCCGCGGATGAATTCCGTCTTCACGATCATCGGGCGGTCACCCACGGTGCCCCTGAACAGCCTGTCGCCAAGATGCCAGTCGGAGTTGACCTTGAGATGGCTGCCGTCCTCAAACGCGACCTCGGTGCCGAAATCGGTCTCGTCGATGTGAACCGGAAAGGACTGACTGCCGACGAAGACCACCCAGTCGCTCGCCACACGGCGGGAATGGTTGGGCATGGTGCCGCTTATCCGGGCGGCGCGGTCCTCTTTCAGCATCTTCATATGGGCGGCCACGGCGGCCAGATGCTGCAGGTCGTTGCCTTCGGGCGTCACGCCCCCGAACCCGTCGGGATACTCCTCCTCGATGAAGGCCGTGGTGATATTGCCCGAGGTGAAGCGCGGATGGTCCATCACGGCGGCCAGAAACGGCAGGTTGTGGCCGATCCCCTCAAGTTCGAACCCGTCCAGCGCGTTGCGCATCCCCTCGATCGCGCCCGCACGGTCCGGCGCCCAGGTGCACAGCTTGGCGATCATCGGGTCATAATACATGGAGATCTCGCCGCCCTCGAAAACGCCGGTGTCATTGCGCACCGCCGTCTCGCCCGCGGGCGCCTCTCCCTGCCATCTGTCATTGGCCAGAAGCGGCCCGGCGGCGATCTCCTCCGGCGGGCGGTAGCGGACCAGCCGCCCGATCGACGGCAGGAACCCGCGATAGGGGTCTTCGGCATAGAGGCGGCTTTCCATCGCCCAGCCGGTCAGGGTCACGTCTTCCTGGCCGAAGGGCAGCGGCTCCCCGGCGGCCACACGGATCATCTGTTCCACCAGATCGACCCCGGTGATCAGCTCGGTCACCGGATGCTCCACCTGAAGCCGGGTGTTCATCTCCAGAAAATAGAAGTTCCTCTCGCCGTCGACGATGAATTCCACCGTACCCGCGCTGGTGTACCCCACGGCCTGCGCCAGTGCGACGGCCTGCTCCCCCATCGCCTTGCGCGTCGCCTCGTCCAGAAACGGGCTCGGAGCCTCCTCGATCACCTTCTGGTTCCGCCGCTGGATCGAGCACTCCCGCTCGCCCAGATAGACGGCATTTCCATGGGCATCGGCCAGAACCTGAATTTCGATATGCCGGGGTTGGGTCACGAATTTCTCGATGAACATCCGGTCGTCACCGAAACTCGACGCCGCCTCGTTCTTCGACGCCTGAAAGCCCTCGCGCACTTCGCTTTCGTCCCATGCGATGCGCATGCCCTTGCCGCCACCGCCCGCACTGGCCTTCAGCATCACCGGGTAGCCGATCTCGCCCGAGATCTTCACCGCCTCCTCGGCATCGGCGATCAGCCCCATATGGCCGGGCACGGTCGAAACACCGGCCTCCGCCGCGAGCTTCTTCGACGTGATCTTGTCGCCCATCGCCTCGATGGCGTTCGGCGGCGGGCCGATGAAGGCGACGCCCTCCTTCGCAAGCGCCTCGGCAAATTCCGCGCGCTCCGACAGGAAGCCGTAGCCGGGGTGCACCGCATCGGCGCCCGACTGGCGGATGGCGTCCAGGATCTTGTCGATCACGATATAGGACTGGTTCGCCGGCGGCGGGCCGATGTGGATCGCCTCGTCGGCCATCTTCACATGCAGCGCGTCGCGGTCGGCGTCGGAATAGACGGCGACGGTCGCGATGCCCATCTTCTTGGCGGTCTTGATGACGCGGCAGGCGATCTCGCCGCGGTTCGCGATCAGGATTTTCTTCAGCATTCTGTGTCTTTCCGATCTGAATGACGTGCCCGCATCATGTGTGACGCCATCTTCAACTTGATCTGTTGCCGGCGGTTGAGGTCTTGCGCGAAAACAAAACAACGGCACCCCGCCACCGAACCTACTCCGCCGCCTCCGCCGGCGGCTTCGCGCCGGGGGCTGCCCCCCCTACGATCAAGGCTTTGGCGCTAATGTATTCGTCTATTTCCTCCCACCCAACGGCATCGCCAAAGGGCAGAATCTTCCAATTCGCGCGCTGCTCCGGCGTTGCCGAATGCAGACGCGGATACCACCACAACGGCGCTTCAATGCGCCGGTCATCCGCCATCTTGAAGACGAGTGTCGTCTCGGTGACGTCTACGCCCGACACCTGAAGCTGCTTTTCATCAATATCCAAAGTGGTCATTCCAAGCCTCCAGAAATGCAGACCGGTGTTTCTCAGTTGCCTTCAGGATATCATTCACCTCATGAGCGGCGAAACCAACGTTGCGAGCGACAGAACAGCTTGAGAGCCAGACCTTGAGCTGCTTCTTATCTTTCAGCACATGGATGTGGGGCGGTTCTCCAACTTCTTTTGAATAAAAGAGAAACTGGTAGCCCTTCCATCTCAGAACCGTCGGCACCGACACTCATCCCTTCGCGCTTGCGCATAAATCCGCCTCACAGCGGAATGTTGTCGTGCTTCTTCCACGGGTTCGTCAGCGTCTTCTTGCGAAGCGCCGCAAAGGCGCGGGCGACACGTTTGCGCGTCGACTGCGGCATGATCACATCGTCGATGAAGCCCTTTTCGGCCGCGACGAAGGGATTAGCGAAACGGTCCTCATATTCCTTGGTGCGCGCGGCGATCTTCTCGGCGTCTCCGAGTTCGGAGCGGTAGAGAATCTCGGTCGCGCCCTTGGCGCCCATCACCGCGATCTCGGCCGTCGGCCAGGCGTAGTTGATGTCGCCGCGAATGTGCTTGGAGGCCATGACGTCATAGGCGCCGCCATAGGCCTTTCGGGTGATCACCGTGACCTTGGGAACCGTCGCCTCGCCATAGGCGAACAGCAGCTTGGCGCCGTGCTTGATGACACCGCCATATTCCTGGGTCGTGCCCGGCAGGAAGCCCGGAACATCGACAAGTGTCAGAAGTGGAATGCTGAACGCGTCGCAGAAGCGGACGAAGCGGGCGGCCTTGCGCGCGCTGTCGATATCCAGAACCCCGGCAAGGTTCAGCGGCTGGTTGGCGACCACGCCCACCGTCTGCCCCTCCAGCCGGATGAACCCGGTGATGATGTTTTTCGCGAACTCCTCCTGGATCTCGAAGAAGTCGCCCTCATCGGCCACCTTGAGGATCAGTTCCTTCATGTCATAGGGCATGTTGGGATTGTCGGGGATCAGCGTGTCGAGGCTTTCCTCGATCCGGTCCGGATCGTCGTGGAAGGCGCGCACGGGCGGTTTTTCGCGGTTGGAGAGCGGCAGGAAATCGATCAGGCGGCGCAGTTCGGACATCGCCTCCACGTCATCCTCGAACGCGCCGTCGGCGACGGAGGATTTGCGCGTATGGGTGGTGGCCCCGCCCAGTTCCTCGGCGGTGACATGCTCGTTGGTGACGGTTTTCACCACATCGGGGCCGGTGACGAACATGTAGGAGGTGTCGCGCACCATGAAGATGAAATCGGTCATCGCCGGCGAATAGACCGCGCCACCGGCGCAGGGCCCCATGATGACGCTGATCTGCGGCACGACGCCGGAGGCCATGATGTTGCGCTGGAAGATTTCGCCATAGGCGGCGAGCGAGGCCACGCCCTCCTGGATGCGGGCGCCACCACTGTCGTTCAGCCCGACGACGGGTGCGCCGTTCTGCATCGCCATGTCCATGATCTTGCAGATCTTCTGCGCGTGCGTCTCCGAAACCGAGCCGCCGAAGACGGTGAAATCCTGCGAAAACACATAGACCTGGCGGCCGTTGACGGTGCCCCAGCCGGTGATGACGCCGTCGCCCGGCATCTGCGTGCCGCTCATGCCGAACTCGACGCAGCGATGGGCGACGAACATGTCGTATTCCTCAAACGACCCTTCGTCGAGAAACACGTCGATGCGCTCGCGCGCGGTCAGCTTGCCCTTTGAATGCTGGGCGTCGATCCGGCGTTTCCCGCCGCCCATCCGGGTGGCGGCGCGGCGGTTTTCCAGCTCCTGCAAAATCTCCTGCATGGACGGGCCTTTCAGCTACGAGGACGAGGGGTCAGCGCCACGGCAATGGCGGCGGCGAGAAGTGACTTGACGATACCGCCAAGAACGAAGGGATACAGCCCCCAGGCGAGAACCGGCTTGTCGAAACCGAGAAGCAGGCCGAGCCAGAGCAGGCCGGGGACGAAGACGACCGCCTGGGCGATCAGCGCGGCCGGCACGGCGCGCCACAGGTTTTGCGTCCAGCCACGCAGAGCGAACCAGCCCGCAAGCCAGGCGGAGGCGAGGAAACCGACGAGGAACCCGCCCGTCGGGCCGGCCATATAGGCAAGGCCGATGCCCTTGGCCGGCGTCCCGGAGAAGACCGGCAAACCGGCCGCGCCCTGCGCCAGATAGAGCAGCACGGCGGCGGCGGCGCAGCGCGGGCCGAGCGTGAAGCCCAGCACCAGCAGCGCCAGCGTCTGCAGCGTCATCGGAACGGGATAGAAGGGGATGCTGACCTTGGCGGAGACGGTGAGAAGCAGCGATCCGGCGAAAGCGGTGGCGAGCGTCGCGACAAGGCCCTTCGGCGCGAAGGACAGCGAAGCGCGTGTCGATCCGGCATGTTGCGTCATTGCGAAACCTCCCGATGCAATCGTCCGTGCTCCTACCCGTTCCACGCGGCGAAGTCAGAGTTGAAAAAGCCGCAAAGCGAATTTAATCTGTTTGCAAATTCAATTCTGCAAATTTGCAAACTCGCCGGACATGCCGTCCCGGCGGATCGGGAGACGGACACGCCGGAATGAAAAAGCTCTTCCTCGGCCGCCAGATCCGCAGTCTGCGCGAGAAAGCGGCGCTGACGCAACGGGATTTCGCCGAAAGGCTCGGCCTGTCGACCAGCTACGTCAACCAGCTTGAGAACAATCAGCGCCCGGTCTCCGCCCCCGTGCTCTTGTCGCTCAGCGAGAAATTCAGCCTCGATATCTCCTCGCTGTCGGTGGACGACAACGACCGGCTGCTTGCAGCGCTTCAGGAAGTCTTCGCCGATCCGGTGTTCGCGGGCAACGTGCCGGGGCTGCAGGACTTCAAGATGGTGTGCCAAAACGCACCGGACATCGCCCACGGGCTGGTGCGGCTGCATCAGGCCTACCGCCAGACCAGCGAGCAGCTCGCCACCCTCGACGACACGCTGGCGCGCGACGAGAGCCTGGCGCGGCCGACGCCTTACGAGGAAGTGCGCGATTTCTTCCACTTCGAGAACAATTACATCCACGACCTCGACCTGGCGGCGGAAGCTCTGTCGCAGACAATCGCGCCGGCCGGACGGATCTTCGCCCGCGATCTGGTCGACCACCTGGAAACCCGGCATGGCATCACCGTGCAGCGCCGCCGCTCGGGCGAGGACGCGGGCCAGATCCGCACCTATGACAGCGCGGCCAAACGGCTGGTGCTCAACGAGGCCCTGCCGGAATCGACCATCGTCTTCCAGCTCGCCCACCAGATCGCCCTGCTGGAGGCGACCGGGATCATGGACGGCGTGCTGAAGGATGCGAAGTTCCAGTCGGACGACGCGATCCATGTCGCGCGCATCGGTCTTGCCAATGCCTTTGCCGGCGCGCTGGTGCTGCCCTATCGCGCCTTCCTGCGCGCGGCGCAGGAAACCCGCCACGACCTCGACCTGATCGCCGACCGCTTCGGCGCCAGCCTCGAGCAGGTCGCCCATCGCCTGTCGACGCTGCAGCGACCGCGCATGAAGGGGATCCCGTTCTTCTTCGCCCGCGTCGACCGGGCCGGCAACATCACCAAGCGGCACTCCGCGACCAAACTGCAGTTCGCCCGCTTCGGTGCCGCCTGCCCCTTGTGGAACGTGCATCGCGCCTTCGAGACCCACGGCACGATCATACGCCAGCTTGCCGAAACGCCGGACGGTTCACGCTACATCTCGCTTGCCGCGCATGTGATCAAGAAATCGGGCGGCTACAGCGGACCGGTGCTGCATTACGCCATCGCGCTCGGCACGGAGATCGCCCATGCCCGCGACATCGTCTATTGCGACGACCTCGACCTGACCCGCGCCGCCGCCTTCGAGCCGATCGGCATCTCCTGCCGCATCTGCGAGCGGCTGACCTGCCCGCAGCGCTCCGTGCCGCCGCTCAACCGGGCAATCACCATCGACAGCAACGACCGCCGGCTGATCCCCTATACGATTGCCTAAAAGCAGGCGCGCCCCGCGAGAACGGACAAATTGAATGGGAGCGCCCGCGATTCGTCGGTATCCTCGACGAATCACCGGAAGAAGGCACCGATCCCAATGGCTACGGCCCGCGATACCCTGGACAAGAAGCTGCTTGCGCTGCTGCAGATGAACGCGCGCATGCCGACTTCCGAGCTTGCGCGCAAGCTCGGCGTCGCCCGCTCCACCGTGCACGAGCGGATCGCGCGACTGGAACGGACGGGTGTGATCACCGGCTATACGACCGTGCTGTCGCGCCCGGCGCAGGACAATCCCGTGCGCGCCCTGGTGATGCTCGCGGTCGAGCAACAGCAGGTGCGACAAACGCTCAAGCGTCTGGAAACCTTCCCGGAAATCCGCTCCTGCCTGACGGTCTCGGGCGAATTCGACATCTGCCTCGTCGTCGAGGCGCCACAGCTGGAGGACCTCGACGAGGCGCTTGACGACATTGCCGGCATTCCCGGCGTGCAGCGCTCGCGTTCCTCCATCGTGCTCTCCACCAAGTTCGACCGCAGCCCCGTACCGACGCTCGCCGGCGGCTGATCCGGCAAATCGTCGAAAATTCTGTCAAATCGACGAAAAAACCGGCAACATCCGGCGGAATGGGCCCTCCCCGGCGAACGGACACGGACGTAACCTCCTCGAAATCAAGGCTTTTGAGGAGGATTTACGTCATGAGCACATGGCCGGTACTGATCGTGGGCGCAGGCAAGATCGGGCGCGCGCTTGCCGCGATGCTCGCCGATACGGGCGACTATGTCGTCACCATCGCCGACCGCGATGCCGCGGCGCTGGCGAATGCGGCCCGGCCGGGGGTCGCCACCGAAGTGGTCGACGTCGCCGACGAGGATGCGCTGGTCGCAGCGCTGTCGGACAAGAAGGCGGTTCTCTCCGCCGCGCCGTTCTTTCTCACCGAAACGATTGCCCGCGCCGCAAAACGCGCCGGCGCGCATTATCTCGACCTGACGGAGGACGTCGCCTCGACCAAGGCCGTGCGCGCGCTCGCCGAGGGCGCGGAGACGGCCTTCGCGCCGCAATGCGGTCTGGCGCCGGGCTTCGTTTCCATCGCCGGTCACGACCTCGCCAAGCGCTTCGACACGCTCGACACGCTGACGATGCGCGTCGGCGCGCTGCCGCGCTTTCCCACCAATGCGCTGAAGTACAATCTCACCTGGTCGACCGACGGGCTGATCAACGAGTATTGCGAGCCCTGCGAGGCCGTCGTCAACGGCAAGCCGACGCTGGTCCAGCCGCTGGAAGGCTACGAGAACTTCACCCTCGACGGCGTGACCTACGAGGCGTTCAACACCTCCGGCGGCCTCGGCTCGCTGAGCGAGACGCTCGCCGGCAAGGTCCAGAACCTGCGCTATCTCACCACCCGCTATCCGGGGCACCGCGACATCATGCGCATGCTGCTGCAGGACCTCGGCATGAAGGATCGCCGCGACCTGATGCGCGAGGTGCTGGAAACCGCCGTGCCGATGACCCGGCAGGATGTGGTGCTGATCTTCATCACCGCCTCGGGAACCAAGGGCGACCTGCACGAGCAGGATTCCGCCGTCTACCGGGTGACGGCGCAGGAATTTGCCGGCGACACCTGGTCGGCGATCCAGAGCACCACATCGGCCGGCGTCTGCACCGCGCTCGACCTGATGCGTGCGGGCAAGATCGCGACGCGCGGCCTGATCAAACAGGAAGATATCGCGCTCGACACCTTCCTTGCGAACCGCTTCGGCCGGATCTTTGCAAGCGGCGCGGCAACGCCGGCAAGCGTCGCGACGACCGCACCGCGCGCCGCCGCCTGAGGCGACCGCAATTCGGGCTCAAATTGCCGTATAGTCGGGGGAATTGCACGATTCCCTCGACACGCCCCGACACGGGGCAGGGCCCCGCTGAATGCTCGAAACGCTGAACCTCGTGATCCTGATCGCTGCCGGTCTCGTCGCCGTGTCGGTGTTCACGTCGCTCGTCAGCTTTCGGGTCGGGGCGCCGCTGCTTCTCGTGTTCCTGCTGGTCGGCATTGCTGCCGGCGAGGACGGTCCCGGCGGCATCGCCTTTTCCGATGCGCGCGCGGCCTATTTCATCGGCTCCATTGCGCTTGCCATCATCCTGTTCGATTCCGGTTTTCGAACACGACTGTCGACGTTCCGGCTCGCCGCAGCGCCGGCCCTCGTGCTGGCGACGCTCGGCGTCGGCATCACCTCCGCGGTTGTCGGGACGGCGGCGCATCTGCTGTTCGACTGGTCCTGGGTGGAGGGGCTCCTGCTCGGCGCCATCGTCGGCTCGACCGACGCGGCGGCGGTGTTCTTTCTTCTGCGCGTCGGCGGGGTCCACCTGCGCGAGATGATCTCCGCGACGCTTGAGGTGGAATCGGGATCGAACGACCCCATGGCGATCTTCCTCACCATGACGCTGGTGAGCATGATCACGGCCGGCGCGCTCGACTTCGACAGCGGCACCGCCGGCGGACTTGCCCTGCAATTCGTCCAGCAGATGGGCATCGGCCTGGCCGCGGGTCTCGCCGGCGGTTATGCCATCGTGCAACTGGTCAACCGGGTCAACCTGGAGCCGGCGCTCTATCCGATCGTCGTGCTGGCGCTGGCCCTGGCGCTGTCCGGCGCGACCTCGCTTGCCGGCGGCAGCGGGTTCCTCGCCGTCTATGTCGCCGGCATCACCTGCGGCAATGTCCGCATCCGCCAGCAGCCGGCACTGAAAAACTTTCAGGGCGGCATGACCTGGCTCGGGCAGATCGGCATGTTCGTGACGCTGGGTCTTCTGGCGACACCCTCGCAATTCGGTGACGTCGTGCTCCCCGGACTGGTACTCGCCGCCGTGCTGATCTTCGTCGCCCGGCCCGTCGCGGTCTGGCTCTGCCTGCTGCCCTTCGGCTTTACCCGCGCGGAGATCGCCTTCGTCTCCTGGGTGGGCCTGCGCGGCGCGGTCTCGATCCTGCTCGCGATCCTGCCGCTGATCGCGGATCTGCCGAACGCCCAGGCGATCTTCAACGTCACCTTCCTGATCGTGCTGACCTCTCTCGTCCTGCAGGGCTGGACGATCCGCCCGATGGCGAAATGGCTGAAGCTGATCGTGCCTGCAAGGCGCGGCCCCGTCGAGCGGATCGAGCTGGAGCTGCCGGGCGGGCTCGATCATGAAATCGTCTGCTACACGGTGCATCCGGCAAGTGCGGTGGCCCGCGGCGCCCGCATTCCCCGCTGGGCCAGGCCGACACTGATCCTGCGAGACGGCAAGACCATTCGCCTGCAAAAGGCCGGACGTCCCGAGGCCGGCGACCGGGTCTATATCCTCACCAACGCGCGTCAGGTGCCGGTGCTCGACGCGCTCTTCGCCGGCGCACCGGAAGACGAGCACGACCCGGCACTCTTCGGCGACTTTCCGCTCGATCCGGCAACGCGCATCGCCGACGTCGGCGCGGCCTACGGGTTCCGCGTCGAGCGGCGCGACGCCGAACTGACGCTCAAGCAGGTAATGGAACGCGAGCTCGGCGACGACATCGAGCCGACCGACCGCGTGCCCTATGGCGACATCGACCTCGTCGTGCGCGACATCAACGACGATCACGGGATCACCGCCGTCGGGCTTGCGGTGGAACATGTCGAACCGGAAGAGCCGGTGCTGCCGTTCTTCTTCTCGCGGCAGGATCTCGGCAAGGTATCGCGGCGGGCAATGAACAAGGTCAAGATGAGACGTGCGCGCAAGAAAGTCACGGCGCGCAGGCTCAGTTCCTTTGACACTCCGCGCAAGGATGCAGCCCCGGATGGCCCTACCGAGCCCGGGACTGCAGCGAAACCGGACCAGGTGCCGGATGACACCACCCGGCGGTCACAGCCCTGAAGGCAGTCGGCATTATTCCTTGCCGCGCTTCTTGCCGAAGCGCTTTTCCAACGCCGCGCAAGGGTCGCCGCGCTCCGCCCCGCGTCCGGGCGTGAACCAGACATAATCGTAAAGCGCCGCGTCACCGTCGCCGACCGCCGCATAGTCCTGCGGCTGCGTCGCATCCGCGCGCACCTCGACGAACCCGACCGTGACGACGGTGGCCGTCGCGTCGCGCCATGCCAGATAGCGCGGCACGCCGAAATCGGCGCGCACATGCCCGGCACCGGCGATCAGCACCGCGCCGTCGGCGCCATCCGCCGCGATTATCGCATCGGCCAGCGTCGCATCGCGCAGCCGCTGGACCGCGACCAACGGCGCCAGCGCCGCGCGCGGCATCAGCCCGCAATGACCGTCGAACAGCGTGTCGAGAAGCCTGGCCTCCTCCGCCACACCGAGCGGGGCGTCCAGCGACAGCGTCGCGACCGTCTCCGCGCCAAGGCTCTCCAGCCCCTCCCGTGCCAGCGCGCGGCGATCCGCGCGCGGCGCGTCGCCCGCAACCACGCTCAGGCCGGCCCCCAGGGCGGTCTCGAGGATCGGCCGGTAGATCGCATAATCGGGCCAGCCAAGCTCGGACCAGCCGACGGCCGCGCCGAACCCGGCCGCATCCGCCGGCTTTGCTACGAGATGCGCCTCGATCCGGTCCTGCCGGTCGCGCGGGATCATTTCCAGCACCACAGCCGGGCGGCGGCCGTTTGAGGCCGCCTGACCCAGCAAATAGGCCTGCAGGGCATGGTGGTCCGGATTGTCGTGGATCTCGCCGAGAAGCACATAGCGCGCGTCGCGCACCGCCGTCCCGACCGCGTCGCCCGACACGAAGCCGCCATCCGCGCGCGACCAGACCTTGCCCGAAAGCAGGTGATCCGCGCCGGCCTGCAGCGTGAAGGACGGGGGCTCCGCCCGCGCAGCCTGAACAGGCATCATCGCGAGGCAAACCAGGCCCCAGCCAAAAACAAGCGCGTTTGCCAACCGCATTTCGGCTTCCGTTCGTTGCGTGAGTGTCTCTACCAGTAGATAGGCAGCCAACCCGCCCTGACGAGCGGCGGCCCACCGCGCCCGTCGAACGCGCAAGCGAAACGAAAGAAGGCCCGCCAAAGGGCGAGCCTTTCTCCGTTCGGTCAGCTTGCCCGCCTCACGCCGCGCTGAGGTTTTCCAGTGCCAGCGCGATGCCCTGCCCGCCGCCGATGCACATGGTCACCAGCGCATAGCGCCCGCCGGTGCGCTCCAGTTCGTACATCGCCTTGACGGCAAGGATACAGCCCGTGGCGCCGACCGGGTGACCGAGCGCGATGGCGCCGCCGTTCGGGTTGACCCGATTGGAGGGCAGGCCCAGTTCCCGCATCACCGCGCAGGCCTGCGCCGCGAAGGCCTCGTTGGATTCGATCACGTCGAAATCCGCCGCCGTCATTCCGGTCTTTTCAAACAGCTTCTGCACCGCCGGAACCGGACCGATGCCCATGATATCCGGCGACACGCCGGCATGGGCATAGCCGATCAGCCGCGCCATCGGCGTCAGGCCGCGCGCCTCCGCCGCCGATCGTTCGGCCAGAACGACGGCCGCCGCTCCATCGTTGATCCCCGAGGAATTGCCGGCGGTTACCGAGCCATCCTTGCGGAACACGGCCCGCAGGCCGCTCAGCGTCGAGGGCGAGGTGTCCGGGCGCGGATGTTCGTCGGTCGCAAAGGTCACCGTCTCGCGCCCGGCGCGGACCTCGATCGGCAGGATCTGGTCGACGAACCGGCCGTCGCGAATGGCGATCCCGGCCCGTTGCTGGCTGTCGACGGCCAGCGCATCCTGCGCCTCACGGCTGATGGTTGTAGCGTTCCGCGACGTTTTCCGCCGTCACGCCCATGTGCCCGCCGCCGAAGGGATCGTTCAGCGCACCGAGCATCATGTCATGCAAGGCGGCATCGCCCATCTTCACGCCGAAGCGTGCACCCGACGAGGCATAGGGCGCGCGGCTCATCGATTCCGCGCCGCCGGCGAGCGCGTAGTCGGTATCGCCGAGAAGGACCGACTGGGCGGCCGAGACGATGGCCTGCGCGCCCGATCCGCACAGGCGGTTCACGGTCAGCGCCGGCGTCTCGACCGGAATGCCCGCCTCAACGGCGGCAACGCGCGCAAGATACATGTCGCGGGGTTCGGTGTTGATCACATGGCCGAACACCACATGGCCAATGTCGGTTGCGGCGACACGCGAGCGCCGGATCGCCTCGGCGGCCACCTTCGCCCCCAGTTCGCTGGGCGGCACGCTCTTCAGCGACCCTCCGAAACTGCCAATTGCCGTGCGCACACCCGAAACGAGAACGACTTCACGCTGCGTCATCTAACCCTCTTGGACTGTTGACCTTCCGCGGTCGCGGCGGCCCCGATTTTCGGGGCACAGTATCGGGACTTGCGCGGAACCGCAAACAGGACCGCAACCGAAGGGCTCGCAACCGGCAGATCCGGGCGGCAGACACGAAAAAGCCGGGACGCATGTCCCGGCTGAGGCTGATGAGAAAGCCGCGAAAACGTCGTGATCCCTGACGCTGCGTGAGCTGCGGCCCGGGATCGGTGAGGCCCGGTCTTCCGGCGGACAAGTCAGAAAAAGGATAGGCTTTTGGCTCTCCGATACCGGGTCGCGCTTGCGCTTGCCCGGTATGACGCGGGAGAGCTTTCGCCGCCCTCGTCATCGGTCTGGGGCCGGCTGCGGATGCGCAGCCGGCCTTCTCAATTCTGTTTCAGCCAGACCGCGTTCGCCCGACCGGATTGCGGTCTCGGACCACGGGCTGACGCCCGCTTACCCTCGACTCGCGTTCGCCCCTTCGATCATGCCACTGGCATGATCGATCCGGCCCTGACGGGCCGGACCGGGGCTCACTTCATCGTCGGGATGACGAATTCGGCGCCGTCCTTCAGGCCCGACGGCCAGCGCGAGGTGACCGTCTTGGTGCGGGTGTAGAACTTGAACGCATCCGGCCCGTGCTGGTTGAGATCGCCGAAGACCGATTTCTTCCAGCCGCCGAAGGTGTGATAGGCCAGCGGCACCGGGATGGGCACGTTGATGCCGACCATGCCGATGTTGATGCGGCTGGCGAAGTCGCGGGCCGTGTCGCCATCGCGCGTATAGATCGCCGTGCCGTTGCCGTACTCGTGGCTCATCGCCAGATCGATCGCCTCGTCATAATCGGGAGCGCGGACGACCGACAGGACCGGGCCGAAGATCTCTTCCTTGTAGATCGACATGTCCCTGGTGACATTGTCGAACAGGCAACCGCCCATGAAGTAGCCGTTCTCATAGCCCTGCATGGTGAAATCGCGGCCGTCGACGGCAAGTGTCGCGCCTTCCTTCACGCCCTGCTCGACGAAACCGAGGATGTTCTCCTTGGCCGCCGCGGTCACCACGGGGCCGAAATCCACATCGTCGCCCGAGGTATAGGGCCCGATCTTCAGCGCCTCGACCTTGGGCACCAGCTTCTCCATCAACCGGTCCGCGGTCTCCTCGCCCACCGGGACCGCGACGCTGATCGCCATGCAGCGCTCGCCCGCCGCGCCATAGCCCGCACCCACCAGCGCATCCGCCGCCTGATCCAGATCGGCGTCGGGCATGATGATCATGTGGTTCTTGGCGCCGCCGAAACACTGCACACGCTTGCCGTTGGCGCAGCCGCGGGAATAGATGTATTCCGCGATCGGCGTCGATCCGACGAAGCCCACACCGGCAATCACCGGGTTGTCCAGGATCGCATCCACGCTTTCCTTGTCGCCGTTGATCACCTGCAACACGCCATCGGGCAACCCGGCCTCTTTCAGCAGTTCCGCCAGCATCAGCGGCACCGAGGGGTCACGCTCCGACGGCTTCAGGATGAAGGCGTTGCCGGCGGCGATCGCCGGGCAGAACTTCCACATCGGGATCATCGCCGGGAAGTTGAACGGCGTGATGCCGGCAACGACGCCAAGCGGCTGGCGCATGGAGTACATGTCGATGCCCGGGCCGGCGCCTTCGGTGAATTCACCCTTCAGCAGGTGCGGCGCGCCGATGCAGAATTCCGCGACTTCCAGGCCGCGGATGACGTCGCCCTTGGCGTCGGGAATGGTCTTGCCGTGCTCGCGCGAGAGCGCCTCGGCGAGCTTGTCCATGTCGCGGTGCAGGAGCGCGACGAACTTCATCAGCACGCGGGCGCGCTTCTGCGGATTCTGCGCGGCCCAGGCCGGCTGCGCGGCGGCAGCGTTTTCGACGGCGGCGCGCAGCTCTGCCTGCGAGGCAAGCGCGACCTTGGCCTGCACTTCGCCGGTCGCCGGGTTGTAGACGTCGGCATGACGGCCGGAGGTGCCTTCGACGTGCTTGCCGCCGATGAAATGTCCAATTGTCTTCATGGGTCGTTTCTCCCTTTTGGCCAAGCCGCGGCTTTCGCGCGTGCGGTCCCCTCGTCACTGAGCGGAACGATTTGGCTGAACCTGTATTGCCTTCGTTTTTTGTCGGATGCAATGTGAGGAAAGCCGCATCCGTTGTGCAAAAATCGAAACTCGCGCCTTTTTTGCGATCCAGACCGGAGCCTACATGAACTGGGACGACACGCGCATCTTCCTTGCTGTCGCACGCCATGGCCAGTTGCTGGCCGCCGCCCGCGCGCTTGGCGTCAATCACGCGACGGTTGCCCGCCGGCTGTCGGCGCTGGAGGCGGATCTCAAGGTGAAGCTTGTCGACCGGCGCACCACCGGGTCGGCGCTCACGGAAGCCGGCGAACGGTTTCTCGCCACGGCCGAGCGGGTCGAGGCGGAGATGCTGGGCGCCCGGGCGGAAATCGGCGACGCGGATGTGGCGGTCTCCGGTACCGTGCGCATCGGGGCGCCCGACGGCTTCGGCGTCGCCTTTCTGGCGCCGCGGCTCGGCGAACTGACCGAGCGGCACCCGGAACTGACGCTGCAACTCGTGCCCGTGCCACGCGCGGTGTCGCTGTCGCGCCGCGAGGCCGATATCGCCATCACCGTCGAGCGGCCCGACCACGGCCGGCTGGTCGCCAAGAAACTCGTCGACTACACGCTCGGCCTCTACGCCTCAAAGGCCTATCTGGCCCGCGCGGGCAAACCGGACACGCCGCAGGACCTCAAGCGCCACGCACTGGTCGGCTATGTGGAGGACCTCGTCTATTCCGCCGCTCTTGCCTATGCCGACGAGATCGACCGCAGCTTCCGTCCGCGTTTCGAGATCGGCTCCGCGCTCGGACAGACGGAGGCGGTGCGCTCGGGAGCGGGCATCGGCATTCTGCACGCCTTCATCGCCCGCAATCACCCGGAGCTTGAGCGCGTGCTGGATGACCAAAGGATCGACCGAAGCTACTGGCTGGTGCTGCATGAATCCTCGCGCGACCTGCGCCGGGTGCGCGTCGTCGCCGATTTCATCGCCGAACAGGTCGCCCGCGACCGGACGATCTTCACCTGATCAGGCGACCTCCACCCATCCGCCGACCTCGAAAGACCGCGCTGCCGCATGCACCGCACGCTCGATCTCCAGCCCGTCGGCGAAGGAAATCACGCTCGCCGGTTCGCCGGCGATGGCGCGCAGCAGCTCGCGGCACTCGATCACCTTGAGATCGTTGAAACCGAGGCCGTGTCCCGGCGCGGGGATAAAGCGGTCGTAGGGCGGGTGCTGCGGCCCGGTCAGGATGCGGGCGAAGCCCTGCTGGCGCGCGTCGCCCTCGGCGCGGTAGAGCTCGACCTCGTTCATCCGCTCCTGATCATAGAGGATCGAGCCCTTCGAGCCGAAGACCTGAAGCGCGATCCGGCCCTTGCGCCCCCAGGCGCAGCGGTTGACCTGCAGGCTTGCCTGAAGCCCACCCTCTAGGCGCATCAGCAAGTTGGCCATGTCATGGGTCTCGACCGCACGCGCCTCGTCCCCGCCGTCCGGTCGGGTCGCATAAGGCATCGCCATGTCGCAGAAGACTCGCTCGACCCGCCCGAACAGGCGCTGGATCAGCGACAGCGGGTGGACCGCGAAATCGTCGAGCGCGCCATAACCGGACGAGGATGCATTCTTCCAGAAGAACGGCGTGTCCGGATCGGCCATGAAATCCTCGTCCATCTCGGCGCGGATCTGGAACGGCGTGCCGATGGCGCCCTCGCCGATCAGCCGGGCGATCTCCCGAAACGCCGGGTTCTGGATGTAGTTGTAGCCCAGGATCGCAACGCGGCCGCTCTCATCGGCGGCAGCCTTCATGGCGAGCGCATCGGCGAAGTCGGGTGCCATCGGCTTTTCGCACCACACGTGCTTGCCGGCGTTCAGCGCGGCGATCGCCATCTCGGCATGGAACGCGTTCGGCGTGGTGATCGAGACGACATCGATGGCGGGATCCGACACCAGCGCGCGCCAGTCGCTGGTTGAACGGGCAAAGCCGAACTCCTCGGCCCGCGCGCTTGCATAGGCTTCGGAGGTTTCGCACAGAAGCTCGAGCCGGGGCCGCGCGACGTCCCCGAACACGGGTTTCACCGCATTCCAGGCCAGCGCATGGCACTTGCCCATATAGCCCGTTCCGATCAGCCCGACACCGAGCGGCGCATTCGACTTTGCCATGACTTCCTCTTTTGCGACTTGCGTGGCAGGGCGCGCAGGTGCGACGCCAGTCCCGCCGCGTCTCTCGCCAGGCCCCGTTCAGACGCCGGCAGCGACCTTGCGCGAGTGAAACGTAAATTCTATGTTGCGGTCAATATGGAACATACATTCTCTTCGAAAGGACCAGACGTGCTTTCCATCGCTATCATCGGAGCCGGACGGATCGGGCAGATCCATGCAGCCAATCTTGCCGCGCGCGCAGCCGACCACAAGGACGTGGCGCTGGCCGGCATATGCGACGCCAGCGAGGCGGCCGCGCGCAGGCTCGCGGGCCGTCTCGACGCACCGGTCATCGATCTCGACGAGGCGCTGGAGGGAAGCGGGTCCAATGCGGTGCTGATTGCCTCGCCCACCGACACGCATTCCGACTTCATCGAGCGCGCGGCCAGGGCCGGCAAGGCGATCTTCTGCGAAAAGCCGGTGGACCTGTCGGCCAAACGCATCGAAAGCGTGCTGAAGACGGTGAAGGCCGCCGGCGTGCCGCTCTTCATCGGTTTCAACCGGCGCTTCGATCCGAATTTCGCCAGCGTCAAGGCACGGATCGACGACGGCCAGGTCGGCGAGGTGGAACTGGTGACCATCCTGTCGCGCGATCCCTCCCCGCCGCCGGTCTCCTACATCGAACGCTCGGGCGGATTGTTCCGCGACATGATGATCCATGATTTCGACATGGCCCGCTTCCTGCTCGGCGAGGAGCCGGTCGAGGTGCATGCGGTCGGCTCCAGCCTGGTCGATCCGGCGATCGGCGCGGCCGGCGATGTCGACACTGCCGCCGTGCTGCTGAAGACGGCGAGCGGCAAGATCGCACAGATTTCCAATTCCCGCCGCGCTACCTATGGCTACGACCAGCGCATCGAGGTGCACGGCCAGAAGGGCCTGCTGCGGGCCGGCAACCAGCATGAAACCACCGTCGAGCTGGCAACGGGCGCGGGTTTCACCGCCGATCCCGCGCAGAATTTCTTTCTCGAGCGCTACGCAACCGCCTATCGGCTGCAACTGGACGCATTTCTGGCGGCCGCCCGCGGCGAGCAGGCGCCCAGGCCGGACGGGCATGACGGGCTGATGGCACAAAGGCTGGCGGACGCGGCAACGGAGTCGGCGAAAAGCGGGCAACCGGTCCGTTTTTAAATCAGGTCGTTGAACGGCGGCGCGGCTTCAAAGGTCGCCGCCACCGTCTTCGCCGCGCCGCAGCTCGGCGGCGGCGACACAGAGTGCCATCGCCAGGCACAAGGTGCCGGAGAGCGAGCGAAAGGCGCCGAGATCGGCTTCCACCACCTCGATAACGGCGCGGGCCGACTGGATCAGCGGCGAGAACGGGGAATCGGTCAGCGCCAGCACCGGCACGCCGCGCTCGGCCGCCGCGTTGGCGACGTCCACTGTGAGCGAGGTATAGGGGGTGAAGCTCACCGCCACCAGAAGGTCCTCGGGGCCGGCTGCTCCCGCCTGTTCGGGACCGAGCGAGGCCAGATTGTCGACCAGCACCGCCGGCATGCCGAGCTTGGCAAGCGCGTAGGACATATAGGCGCTTACCGGAAACGCGCGGCGCTGGCCGACCAGATAGATCACCCGGGCATCGGCCATCAGCCGCGCCGCCTCCTCCATCGTGTCGCCGGAAATGGAATTGCGCAGCCTGAGCAGCGAGGCGACCGCCGTGTCGACGAAATCGCCGAACAGCGCATGGGCGCCCCGGCTTTCGCCCGACCGCCGCCGCAAGGCCTCCAGCCGCTCGTCATAGTCCGGCCAGCGCTCGCGCAGCCTGGCGCGAAACACGTCCTGGAACTCCGAAAATCCCTGGTAGCCGAGCGACTGGGCGAAGCGCACCAGCGTCGAGGGCTGGACGCCCGCCTGCTCCGCGATGACGGCCACCGTTCCGAAGGTGACATCGTCGGGACGGTCGACGGCGAAGGCCGCCACCTGAGCAAGGCGCTTGGGCATGGACGGCCGGCGCGCGATCAGGAGCGCACGCAAACTGTCATAGTCCCGCGGGGCCTCCTGCACATCGCTCATTCCGCATCCCTCTCCTGTCCGCATTTGCCGGCGCACAATCGCCGATCTTGTCAAAAACCGCAAAGCCTCCCGACACATGTCGCGTCCACCGCCGGCCGTTTCGGTTTTCAGCTTGACACCGGCGAAGCGAAAATGGAATAAAAATTCTAGATGTCGATTTTTGGAATGCGGCATTCCGGCCACTTCGATGCCATTGCAATCCTGCACCCGTTTGGGAGCGGGCAGGGTTGCCGGTCCGGCGCAAGGATGCGTCCCGGGCCTGGGCATCGCACAGGCGGCCGTCAAGGGAGAATTGCCTGAAATCCCGTTCAACGGGGTCCCCGCTGCGGGGAAACTGGGAGGAAACCAAATGAATCGCTTGTTCACACGCTTGCTGTCGGCGGTCGCCGTCGTGGGGCTGACCGCGGTGACTCCGGTCGCCCCGGCCTCGGCCGAGGACATCAATATCATCGTGGTCAGCCACGGGCAGGCCTCCGATCCGTTCTGGTCGGTGGTCAAGAACGGTGTGGCCCAGGCCGGCACCGACATGAATGTCGCGGTCGACTACCGTGCGCCGGAAACCTTCGACATGGTGGCGATGGCCCAGTTGATCGATGCCGCCGTCAACCAGGAGCCGCACGGGCTGATCGTCTCGATCCCGGATGCGGATGCGCTCGGCGATTCCATCCGCAAGGCGGTCTCCGCCGGCATTCCGGTGATCTCGATGAACTCCGGCTCCGACGTCTCCGCCTCGCTGGGAGCGGCCCTGCATGTCGGCCAGGAAGAGTATGACGCCGGCAAGAAGGCCGGCGAAGAGCTCGCCGCGATGGGCGGCAAGACCGGCCTTTGCGTCAACCACGAGGTCGGCAATGTTTCGCTCGACCAGCGCTGCGAGGGCTTCACCGCCGGTTTCGGCGGGTCGGTGACCGTGCTCCCCACCACCAACGATCCGGGCGAGATCCTGTCGAAGGTCAAGGCGGCGATTGCGTCGGACGGCGACATCGACACCATCATGGCGCTCGGCGCGTCGCTCGCCGGCGAGCCGGTGGTGCAGGCGGTCAAGGACAGCGGCATGATCGGCAAGATCAATGTCGCGACCTTCGATCTCTCGGCCAACTTCCTGCAGTCGGTCGCCGATGGCGAGGCCGCTTTCGCCATCGACCAGCAGCAGTACCTGCAGGGCTACCTGCCGGTGGTGTTCCTCGCCAATCACGCCCGCTTCGGCCTGATGCCGGGCGGAAACGTGCCGTCGGGTCCGAACCTGATCACCAAGGACAAGGCGGCCCAGGTGGTCGACCTTTCGGCCAAGGGCATCCGCTGAGCGGATGATCGACCGTTGACCACCCGGGGGCGCGGCCTTGCGCCGTGCCCCCGTTTCGTTTCCGCTACCGATCGCGGCCTGAGCCAGCGCTCCCTGGCGCCCCCCGCGACGAAGGCTTGCGAGGCCAAACGATGAGCGATGCAGACGCGGTGCCCGCCACGCCGGCACAGCCGGATGAACGGCTCAAGCAAACCACCCTGATGACCCGACTGCTGCGGCGCCCGGAACTCGGCGCGCTTGCAGGGCTCGTCCTGGTGACGGCGTTTTTCATGACCGTCGCCAATCCGGCGATGTTCTCGCTCGCCGGCATCATGAATTTCATGGCGCCCGCCGCCCAGCTCGGCATTCTCGCCATCGGCGCGGCGCTGTTGATGGTCGGCGGCGAGTTCGACCTCTCGGTCGGCTCCATGGTTGCCTTTGCAGGCCTTGCCTTCGGCACGGTGCTCGTCACCTGGGAGATGCCGCTCATCGTCGCCATCGTCGCCACGCTGGTGTTTGCCGGCGGCATCGGCGCGATGAACGGCCAGATCGTGCTGCGCACCGGCCTGCCCTCCTTCATCGTGACGCTGGCCTTCCTGTTCATCCTGCGCGGGTTGACGCTCGTCGGGCTGAAATGGGCAACCGACGGCGCCACCCAGTTGCGCGGCGTCAAGGAAGCGGCCGGCGACAGCCCGATCCTCGAACTCTTCTCCGGCGAGGCCTTCGAAGGGCTGTTCGCCATGCTCGCCGCCAACGGCTGGATCGACACCTTCCGAAACGGCACGCCCAAGGTGACCGGCATGCCGGTGGAGATCCTCTGGTTCGCAGGTATCGCGCTGGTCGCCACCTGGGTGCTCTTGCGCACCAAGTTCGGCAACTGGATCTTCGCCGCCGGGGGCGACGCCAATGCCGCGCGCAATTCCGGCGTGCCGGTGCGCCGGGTAAAGACCATCCTGTTCATGGCCACGGCGATGTGCGCGGCGCTGGTCGCGATCCTCACCGTGCTCGATGCCGGATCGACGGATGCCCGGCGCGGCTTCCAGAAGGAATTCGAGGCGATCATCGCCGCCGTCATCGGCGGCTGCCTGCTGACCGGCGGCTACGGCTCGGCCATCGGCGCGTTCCTCGGCGCGATCATCTTCGGCATGGTGCTGATCGGCCTGACCTACACCGACATCGACCAGGACTGGTATCTGGTGTTCCTCGGCGGCATGCTGCTGCTGGCGGTCCTGTTCAACAACTTCATCCGCAAGCGGGCGACGGGGGAGCGCTGAGGCCATGACCGAACCCAACTCCACACCGCTGATCGAGGTGCGCGACCTGGTCAAGCACTTCGGCTCCGTGATCGCGCTCGGCGGCGTCTCGATGAAGGTCCATGCCGGCGAAGTGCTCTGCCTGCTCGGCGACAATGGCGCCGGCAAGTCGACCGCTGATCAAGACGCTGTCCGGCGTCCATGCGCCGACGGAAGGAACCTTCCACGTCGAGGGACGCCCGGTCTCCTTCCAGAGCCCGCGCGACGCGCTCGACGCCGGTATCGCCACCGTCTACCAGGACCTGGCGATGATCCCGCTGATGTCGATCACCCGCAATTTCTTCATGGGCCGGGAGCCGCTGAAGGGATTCCCGCCCTTCCGCCACATGGACATGGCCCATGCCGACACGGTGACGCGCGAGGAGATGCGCCGCATCGGCATCGACGTGCGCGATCCGCAACAGGCAGTGGGCACCTTGTCCGGCGGCGAGCGCCAATGCGTCGCCATCGCGCGGGCGGTCTATTTCGGCGCCAAGGTGCTGATCCTCGACGAGCCGACCTCGGCGCTCGGCGTGGCGCAGACCTCCATGGTGCTGAAGTATATCAACCAGGTGCGCACCAAGGGGCTGGGGGTGATCTTCATCACCCACAACGTGCGCCATGCCTTCGCCGTCGGGAACCGCTTCACCGTGCTCAACCGCGGCAAGACCCTCGGTACCCACGCCAAGGACGAGATCACCATCGACGAATTGCAGAACCTGATGGCCGGCGGCAAGGAGCTGCAGGACCTCGGCGCGGAACTGGGCGGAACGGTCTGATCGAGGGGGCCGGCCAACGATGCCCGGAGTCGTCACGCCCTTCAGATGGCTGAACGGTCCTGGCGAGAACGCGCGAGATCGTTCACCCAGACCATACAATCCGTCTTGCCAACGGAGGCTGGAACCGGGCGCGGGATGGATTATCCTTTGAGACAGGACGGGCGCGCGACGCGCCCGACACATCTGCCGAGGAGACAGCCATGACCTGGATGCCCGATCTCGACCCGACGCCCGGCGACGCAAAATCCTGCGACATGATCGACACGATCATCGTGCCGCGCGCCCGCGATCTCGGCGGCTTCGAGGTGCGCCGCGCGCTGCCCTCGCCCAAGCGGCAGATGATCGGCCCCTTCATCTTCTTCGACCAGATGGGACCGGCGGAGTTCCTGCACACCGGCGGGATCGACGTGCGCCCGCATCCGCACATCGGCCTGGCAACCGTGACCTATCTGTTCGAGGGCGAGATCCACCACCGCGACAGCCTCGGCTCCGACCTGCCGATCCGGCCCGGCGAACTCAACTGGATGACCGCCGGCTCCGGCATCGTCCATTCCGAGCGCGAGGACCCGGAGCAGAAGGCGCGGGCCCGCAAGCTCTTCGGCATCCAGAGCTGGGTGGCCTTGCCGAAACACGCGGAGGAAACGGCACCCGCCTTCGAGCATGTCGGCAAAAGCGACCTCCCGGCCCTCACCGACCCCGGCGCAACGGTGCGGGTGATCGCCGGCGAAATCTATGGCGCGCGCTCGCCGGTGAAAACGGCGTCGGAGACGATCTATGCCGATGTCACGCTGGAGGACGGTCGCCGCCTGCCCGTCGACGCCACCCATGAGGAACGGGCGATCTACACCGTCGGCGGCACCATCGAGATTGCCGGCGACACCTTCGAGGAAGGGCAGCTTCTGGTGTTCAAAGCCGGGCGACGCCATCACCGTGACGGCGCGCGGACCGGCGCGGTTCCTGATCCTCGGTGGCGAGCCGATGGACGGGCCGCGCCATATCTGGTGGAATTTCGTCTCCTCGTCGAAGGAGCGGATCGACCAGGCCAAGGAAGACTGGAAGCAGATGCGTTTCGACACGGTTCCAGGCGATGCGGAAGAGTTCATTCCCCTTCCCGGCCGCTGACCCCGCGGGTATCGCGCGTCTGCGGGTCCGCCCCGCCAACCGGCCGGTTGCGCCGGCGCTCGCCCGCCCTCTCCGCCTCCCAGGCGAAGGGGGCGAAGAGTTCCGCAGGCGCCACAAGGTCGACGACGGGAAACTCGACGATGACATTGACCCGCACGACGCCGGGCAGGTCACCCGTAAGGTCCGGGTCCTCGGGCAGGATCGTCACCGTCATGCCGTATTGCTCGAATGTCGCCGCGCGATTGTCCGCCACCGCCTGCTGCACCCCCTCGGGCCAGGGCCAGCCGTAGCGCGCGCCGACCGCATCAAGCACGCGCAGCAGCGAGGCCCGCGCCCGGCTCACCGTCGCCGGGTTTTCCGCATTGAGCTTGATGCGCACGGTGTTGAGCGACGTTTCGCTTTGCCCCCGCAGATTGACGAAAAGCGTGGCGTGCCGTCCGTCCGGCGCGGTGCGTCCAAGCACGACCAGCTCGCTCGCGCAGTACCAGAAACCGGCGACAAAAGGGTCCGGCTTCCAGTCCGACATCGGCACGCCGAGACCGGAGATCGCCGCGCAGAGATCCGCCGGATGACCACCATAGACACGCTTGAAGACCGCGGGCCGGTCGAGCATGGGGCGCAACAGCCGCATCCGTTCCTCCGTCGGAAGACCGGCCAAGGCATCGGCCGGCAGGTCCGCGGCCCTCTCGCCGGTCGTCGGCAAGGGCGGCGCATCTCCCATGATCATGCGGGCAATCGCGAGGGCAAAGGCAACGGCCACGAGCACGCCGAAAAGCCCGAGAAGACGGCGGCCCGTCTGCAGCCGATGCAGGCGGGCGAGCGCCTGGCGCCCGCTTCCGCCATCCGTCGGGGACGCCCCGGACCTGCCTGACGCGGCGTCTTCGGTGTTTTCCCAAATCGTCTTCGGCACGTCCCGCCCTTCGATCCGCAAAACGCCGTCAGCGCGCTGGAAAGCCGCCGCCCGGTGGTGCACCATGTGCACGGACAACCGGTGCAAGTTCGTGGTCGCCCGGCTCTGTCCTATCACGGGAGGCGACATGCTGGAGGCGCTTTTTCGGCGCGTCGACGACAAGCGCGACGAGCTTGTGCGGTTGACCCAGGACCTGATCCGCATACCGACCGTCAACCCTCCGGGCGAAGCCTACACGCCCTGCGCGGAGTTCATCGGCACCCGGCTCGCCCGGCGCGGCTTCCAGGTGAGCTACATGCGCGGCGAGGACACGCCGGGCGACAGCGCCCGCTATCCGCGCACCAATGTGGTGGCCCGCATCGAGGGCCGGCGCCCCGGCCCCTGCGTTCATTTCAATTCCCACATCGATGTGGTCGAGGCCGGTCACGGCTGGAGCGTCGAGCCTTTTGCCGGCGTCGTGCGCGACGGCAGGGTTTACGGGCGCGGCGCCTGCGACATGAAGGGCGGACTCGCCGCCTCGATCATCGCAATCGAGGCTCTTCTGGAAGCCATGCCGGAATTTCCCGGCGCCATCGAGATTTCCGGCACGGTCGACGAGGAATCCGGCGGCTTCGGCGGCGTCGCCTATCTGGCCTCCAAAGGGCTGTTCTCCAAGCCGCGCGTCGACCACGTGATCATACCCGAGCCGCTCAACAAGGATCGAATCTGCCTCGGCCATCGCGGCGTGTGGTGGGCGGAGATCGAGACGCGCGGCTCCATCGCGCATGGCTCCATGCCGTTCCTCGGCGATTGCGCCGTGCGCCACATGGGAGCCGTGCTGGAGCGCTTCGAGCGCGATCTCTACCCCAAGCTTGCCGCCAAACACACCGACATGCCCGTGGTGCCCGAAGGCGCGCGCTCCTCGACGCTCAACATCAACTCGATGCATGGCGGCCAGCCGGAAGGCTTCGACGGTCTGCCCTCGCCTTGCGTGCCCGACAGCTGCCGGATGGTGATCGACCGCCGCTACCTGATCGAGGAAAGCCTTGAGGAGGTGAAGGGCGAGGTGATGGACATTCTCGACGACCTCGCCCGCACGCGGGAAAAATTCGACTACCGGATCCGCGACCTGATGGAGGTGATCCCGACGATGACCGACCGGGACGCTCCGGTGGTGCGCGCGGTCGCCGACGGCATTCGCGACGTGCTGTCGAAGGCGCCCGACTATGTGATCTCGCCCGGCACCTACGATCAGAAACACATCGCCCGCATCGGCCATCTGCACGATTGCATCGCCTATGGCCCGGGCATTCTCGACATGGCGCACCGGCCGGACGAATTCGTCGGCATCGACGACATGGTCGACAGCGCCAAGGTGATGGCGCAGGCGACCGTGGCGCTTTTGACCGCCGGGCGCTAGCTGTGGTTTCTCAGAAGGTCATTCACCCTTTGGAGGGGCGGCAGGCCGTTGAGAGCGGAGTGTTGTCTTGCCCGGTTGAACCAGTCAAGCCATCTGGGGAGGTCCGCGTTTCGGGCTTGCGATGTAGGATAGGCGAGGCCGTAGGCCCATTCGCGCAGGAGGGTCTGGATGAAGCGCTCGGCCTTGCCGTTGGTCTTGGGCGTGTAGGGTCGGGTGAAGATGTGGCGGATGCCCAGCCATCGCAGCGCCTTGGTGAAGCGGCGGGAGCGGTAGGCGCTGCCATTGTCGGTCATCACCCGCTCGGTCCGGATGCCGTGCGCACGGAACCAGCGCAGGGCGCGGAGCAGGAAGGCGGTGGTGGTGTTCCGGCGCTCGTCGCCCAGCACCTCGACATAGGCCAGCCGCGTCGCGTCATCGACCGCAACATGGACGAAGTCCCAGCCCGCGCCCCGATTGCGGCAGCCCGTGCGGGTGCCGGTGACGCGATGGCCGGGCCGGTCGAACCGGCCGAGCTTCTTGATGTCGAGATGGATCAGCTCGCCAGGCCGGGCGCGCTGGTAACGCCGCACAGGCTCGGGTGGATCGAGCCGGGCCAGCCGCCCCATCCCCGCCCGTGCCAGCCAGCGCGCCACGGTCGAGCGCGCGAGACCCAGCCTGGCCGCGATCGCCGCCCCCGTCAGGCGCAGGTCGCGCCGCAGATGCAGGGCGAGCGCGACCAGGCGATCGGGCAGACGCCCCGCCACGCGGGCGGGGGAACTTGCGCGGTTGGAGAGCGCCGCGGCCCCGCCCGCGCGGAACCGCGCCAACCACTTCCGAACGGTGCGGAGGGAAACGCCGAAGGCAGCGGCGACCTCGGCGGCCTTCTGTCCCGCGAGAACACGGGCCACGATCTGCTCTCGACTATAGACGGTAAGGCGGGCACCTTGGTGCGGGTTGTTCATCCTTCGGGATCCTCGGCTGGAGTTTGGCGATTGCAGCCTAACCCCGAACCGGGGTGAACAACCTCCTGAGACTTCACAGCTAGGCTCGCACGCACGCGCGACGCAGTCATGCGACGGCACGGCGCCCGACCTCGGGCGCGGCACGAAAACGGGAGGTTTTTCGATGATGGCATTCTTCAACCGGCGCGCGGCACTCGCCGCCGGCCTCGTGATCGGCGCGGCAGCGGCCTTCGCCCCGCTCACCGCAGAGGCGGCCCGCACCGATATCGTGCTCGGCGTGCAACTGGAGCCGCCGCATCTCGACCCAACGGCGAGCGCGGCCGCGGCCATCGATGAAATCACCTATGCCAACATCTTCGAGGGCCTGACCCGCATCGACAGGGACGGCGCCGTGCAGCCCTTGCTCGCCAAAAGCTGGACAATCTCCGAGGACGGGCTGACCTATACCTTCCAGCTTCAGGACGGCGTGACCTTCCATGACGGCACGAGCTTTGACGCGGAGGATGTGAAGTTCTCGCTCGACCGCGCCCGCGCGGAGGACAGCACCAACGCGCAAAAGCCGCTGTTTGCCGGCATCGAAGCCGTCGAGGTGGTCGATCCCGCGACCGTCCGGATCACGCTTTCCAAGCCGAACGGCGGTTTCCTCTTCAACCTCGGCTGGGGCGACGCCGCCATGGTGGCGCCGGAAAGCGCGGAGACAAACAAGACGAAGCCGGTCGGCACCGGTCCGTTCCGCTTCTCCAACTGGGCCCAGGGCGACAACGTCGAGATCGTGCGCAACGATGCCTATTGGGGCGACCCGGTGGCGTTGGAGAAAGCCACCTTCAAGGTGATCGCCGATCCGGGCGCAGGGCTTGCCTCGCTGCTGGCCGGCGACATCGATGCCTTCCCGGTCTTCCTGGCGCCGGAAAACCTGCCGATGCTGGATGCCGATCCGCGCTTCACCGTCGCCGTCGGCACCACCGAGGGCGAAACCATCCTGGCGATGAACAACAAGGCCGGACCGCTTGCCGACCTGCGGGTGCGCCGGGCGATCTCCCATGCGATCGACCGCCAGGCGATCATCGACGGCGCGATGTTCAGCATCGGCACGCCGATCGGCACGCATTTCGCCCCGCATCATCCCGCCTATGTCGACCTCACCGACACCTATCCGCTCAACCTCGACAAGGCGAAGGCGCTGCTTGCCGAGGCCGGCTATCCCGACGGCTTCAAGGCGACGATCAAGCTGCCGCCCCCGGTCTACGCCCGGCGCGGCGGCGAGTTGATCGCCTCCGACCTGAAGAAGATCGGCATCGAACTGGAGATCATTCCGCTGGAGTGGGCGCAGTGGCTGTCGGAGGTGTTCAAGGGCAAGGACTTTGATTTCACCATCGTCTCGCACACGGAACCGATGGACATCGGCATTTACGGCCGCAAGGACTACTACTTCCAGTATGACAGCGCCCGTTTCGACGAGACCATGGCCAAGCTGAACACCGCCTCGGCCACGGACGAACGCTATGCGCTGATGGGCGACGCACAGCGGATCATCACCGAGGATGCGGTGAACGTCTATCTGTTCCAGCTCGCCAAGGCCGGCGTCTGGGCCTCGGGCCTGAAGGGTCTTTGGGTCAACTCCCCGATCCAGGCGAACGACCTGACTGGGGTTTCCTGGGAGTGAGCGGGCCTCGGCCTGCATGACAAGCGATCAGGGAGCGGGGGCAAGACGCCGCCGCTCTTCTGATGTGTGAAGCCAGGCGTCCAAGGGACGCGGGAGCGAGCAACTTGCAGGAACGAAACCGTCCCGCGCCCTGTCGTCCTTCCGGCCACTTGGCCGGTACCCAATCCACGTCGCAGCAGGCGCTGATCCTCGGCATTCCGAACTGATCGGCCGCACCGCGCCCGACACCGGCTGAGGGTGCCAATGGATCCTTGATCGAGTCGGAGATGACGGCTGCGGCGGGTGGAAACGCCCCAGCAGAAACAATCCCGGGATCGCCTGGGGTTTGCAAAGCGCAGCGAGACCGCGCCACTCTCCGCCGTCATCCCGGGCCCCGACCCGGGATCCAATCCACGCCACCAAGCGCTCGGGCGCGCG
>VCJN01000900.1:0-88406 GCA_006384855.1 Tetraselmis striata
GGGGGGAGAGACCTTCTTGTTGGGGTTGGGTTCCCGGTAGAGGCGATGCGCCTTCAGGCGGTTGATCTGCTGCGCGAAAAGGAGGTCCCTCATCATGGTCTCGCAGACATTCTTCGGCAGCACGCGCTTGGCGCCCGCCTTCAAGAAGCCCATGAGGTTCTCCATCCACAGCTCCGCAAGCGGGTGCCCGCAAGCCATCATCTGGTGGATCATGCGGCACACCGCCGAGTGCAAGTTGGAGACGAGGAGCGACACGAAGCCGTTTCCCTCAGCCAGGCGGGCATACACGGTGATGTCCGCTAGGTATCGAGTCCTCCCCTCCCTGGTGAGCGCGTCCACCTGCGCCTTGCGCTCAGGGCCGTCCTCCTCCGTCACCACGTTCTGCAACCCCCACCGCGTGACGAACCACACAGCTCCTTGCAGGCGCTTGTACATGTGCCCAAGCACCCCCAGCTGCGACACCGCACGCATCACCGCTGGGGACGCGAGCTCCTTCGCGGTCATGATCGCCTTCACCCGGGCCTCCTCGAACAGCGGACCGGCAGTAAGAAGGGAAAACGTTTCCGAGTGGTGCCAGCAGTCCTCTATGACCCAGCCGGACAGCACCGTCACCTTGCCTGACCCTGCAGTCATGAAGGGGAATGCCGTCACGCCCCCGCGCCCGCCCACGCCGCCCACGCCCATGGGGGGGGGGGGGGGGGGGGGGGCTTACCTTTCGACTTCTTGGACACCGCAAACGAAGGGCGCAACCCGCGTCCAAAGTTGCTGGGTATCAGGACTAACGCCTTGCGCCGGTCTTCTTGCTTCATAGCCCGAAATCCAACGTGGCCCAGCACGTCGAGGAAGTTCCTCCAAAAGTCCTTTCCCAAGCCCAAAAAGCACAGGTGGTCCGGCGCGAGGGGGAAGAGGTTGACCATGCTGACATAGCCCAGGACCACAGGCACCTGGCACACGCCATGGCAGCCAGTGTTCTGCTTGGCCTCCGCCAGCCGGGTTGTGTTGAACGCACGCCGGGCAGCGGGGCTCAGTTCGCCGTCCTCATCTCCATCGAGGTCCGACTTGGCCAAGTCCTCCTCTATCTGGCCGATGACGCCCATCTGCTCCAGCATCTGGTCGCCGGAGAGCAGGAGGCAGCTCGCGCCTGTGCGCACAGCCTGGTACTCTACGCCATCCACCCTCTGGATGACGTCCTTTGCATACCCCGCAGGCGCCACCTTCACCGTGCCGTCCGGGCCCTCCACATGGCTCTTCAGACGGCACCAGGGGCAACCTCTGAGCTGGCTAGGCCCCCCCCGCATAAAGATCTTTCGTCTGCCTTGGGCGTCGCACACCCACGTACCGAGGAAGACCTTGTGCACGAACTGTTCCCCCCCGTCTGCGGGGGTGACCCTCACTCCATGCTCGCCAAGCACCGCGAGCTCGTCCAGCACCTCTAACAGTATTTTGCCCAGGTTGGGCGGCTCCGGGGGGCCGATGAGTGCGACTGGGTGCCAGTTGCTCCTGGAGGTCAGCATGTGGGGCGGCATGTCCTCACACCTGATCCCAACCCCGGTGACAGACTGGGTGGCCCGAAGGTGCGACAGGAAGCCATCATCTGTGAGTGTGTAGATCCCGTTGTCGGCATGGAGGAAGTCTCCCGCGGCGAGGCCGGTGCCGTGCCCGCCTTCATTAAGGCGCTCCGCCTCCGACGAGGCGCGGAAGGCGTTGATAGACACGTCCGTCCCCTTCTTCCAGCAAGCGTACCACGCAGGGTCTCGGAACCAGCCCTTGATGATGTCCACCACGCTCAAGACGTACCAAACCCGTGCAGCCGTGAGCTTCAGGGACTGCGGCGTGCGGATAAACATGTCGGCATTGCACTCCGGGCAGTGGTGGTCGGGGAGGTTCGCCCATTCGGCAGCCTTCCCGGGCGCCCCGCTGAACGCCACGCACCCCTTGGGGCACATGTGCCGGACATATCTGGATGTATCAGGCACCTGCATGCATCGGGAGGCGAGGAGCGTGAGGGGCCTGACACCCCAAGACGCGCCGCATCAAGCACGCACGCACCCAGGCACATCCCGGCCGTACCCGCAGGAACTTCCGCATCGCCTTGTGGCTGCGTGGCACGGCCATCCTACCCCAGGTGAAGCCGGCGGGCATGATGTCATGCAACAGCTGCCACTCGCTGTCAGCGGAGTTGTTGGAATTCTTGCTCTTCACCTGGGCCGAGCACTTCATGACTGCAAACGTGAGGGCATTCGTCTCGGACCCCGGCACAGCCGCAGACTCCCACGCCCGGAGGTGCGCCTCCTCCTCCTCCTCCTCCTCATCGCTCGTCCACCCGGCGCCAGCCGCGTCCCCCCCCCCTTCCCAGCCCTCCTCTTCGGATTCACTGGACTGGTCATCGCCTTCAGGGACGGTTACCAAGCGAGCCTCCCCGTCCGCATCCACAGGGGGGTGCTCCTGGGCAGCCGCCATAGCCTCCACAACCTGCCACGCCGACCGGGCGGGTGCGTGTGATTCCATACAACCGCAGTTGAGTGGTGCCACCAGCACACAGGCCGGGCCCACTCACCTCTGAACGCAGAAGGTCCACAGTGTCACCGTCCTCGAAAACAGCGCGCCACTGGGTCGCCCCGCCGTAGTCCTCCAACACCCACTCGGTAACAACGCCGGTTATTACGCCGTAGTGCCATACTCCACAGAACTTCTTGGCGATGACCTTCATGTAGAAGTCACCGGGATCGCCTCCCCGTATCACGCCCTCATCGGCGGCTTCCATGCCCGCCGGCGGCCACGCAGGCGCGTCGATGTCCATACCGTCTTCGCCAACGGGGTCCTCCCCCCCGCCCATCACATCGTCCTCCTTCGAGCCGCCGTCGTCCGAGACCAGCGCCGGCGGGGCGTTTCCGACGGCTGCAGCTACTCCTGCTGCCGCCCCTGCTGCTGCTGCTGCTGCTGCTGCTGCCGCCGCCCCTGCTGCTGCTGCTTGTGATAAGGCGGCCTTGCGGCGCAACTTAGCCGCACGCTTCAACGAGTGGCTACAGGTCGGGAATTTTAGGAAGTGCCGCTCTCGCGCCGTCCTTTCACTACTGCCCGTCACGTTGCCCCGGCAGTGCTTGCATGCGTACACGCCATCCGAGACACTCGCTATCCATCCCTTTGCCGGCATGCCTACCTGCTGCCGCGCGCGCGGGCGGGGGGGGGGGGGGGGGGGGGGGGGGGGTGTTTGAGAGTTGGGGTGGATGTAGCCCACCACCGGCAGGGAGCACAGATGCGAGTGCGCGGCTGTCCGCGCTTGGTTCAGCGGTGAGCGGCGGGGATGACCGAGAGGCGACCCCGTACTTCATGCGCGTGCTGGGGCGATAGACAATCATCAGCAGTTAGGGCGGCTGCATTAAAACGCGCACCTACGAACACCACCTACCGCCTACCAGCCACCCAAGCTACCGGACCACCTACCTCCGCCAGTCGCGCCGCACATCGCCGCACACAACGTGACGCACATCGCCGCACACGTCGTGCCGCACATCGCGACTGCACCGATACATCGTACTACTACTCGCGCTGCGACTACGCAAATAAGCGTCAATACACCGGGCTAATATCGGGTGTATATCGCCGCTCATCTTTATGTTCACGCACACCTAGCTAGCGACGGCAGCACTTGCCCACTCCGCGATATGTATATCGCGCACGCAGCAGCGCCGCGACGGTACGGACGCGCGACGCCGCCTGCTTCGCAAGGATATCAATCACAAGAGGCGACGAAGTGTCACCAGTTGCACCACCCACCATGGCACTATCCATGACACCCCAGAAAAGGGCCAGGATGGTGGAGCGCTGTACACGCACCCAACTAGCATACGCGAGCGTGGAGGAGAACACGCTACAAAATAGACTCACCGACGAGGACATGAGAGGGGAATACATCCATCTCCCCGGCGGCTGGACTCCCACCCAGTCCAGCAACCCGGCCCTCTACCGCTCCCTGCGCCACGCTTGGCACTGGCACACTTTGCTGGATGTCGGCGCGGACGCGCTCGCCCAGTACAAGCTCTTCCTGCTTGATCAGCCCGATCTGGACGGGGACATCGTCGACGCTGATACGCGTCTCACATACCTCCGCGGTTCGGATTCGGTGTGGCTGCAAGGCGCCGAGGATATGCTCGAGATCGCTGCGAAGCAGGCCGCTGTACTCGTCGAGCACGATGACGACGGGGCTATGGAGCCTCTCCTCGCTGGGGCCCATGCGGAGCAGTTCCCGCTGTTCCAACTCATGCGGCTGACCGCACGCGTGGTGCAAGAAGCCCTCACCCACACATGGATTCAGACGGACAGATTCAGCCGGTTCTTGTCCGACATCACAAAGGAAGCCCACAAGTGGGAGACAGACAGAGCGGCAATCCCCGGGAGCACGCACCACGTCGGGTCTTTCCTCCCCTATGCCCCTTTGACGTGGACCGCGACTTCCCCGCCAAGGCTTGCGCACATGGAACCCATTCATAAGTGGCGCGAGGGGTATTTCCCAACGGTAAGCCCAAGGAGGCACAGTATCCTCACAGCTTCCACGGAACACTTGGCGCGGCTTCCAACTGTGGCAGACCTCACGAAGGTGCCCTAGCCGCCCCCCTAAAGTCTGAATTTCATATGTATAGAACATTAGGCAGGAGCTGTTTTGTGGTGGGCACCGCCCACAACGGCGAAGTGAAGCCCAGCAATGTAATAAAAGCGCCTCCGCGACACCGGCCCACACCTCCGCGGGGACTGCCGCGCAAGCCATGATCGCATGCCGGCAGCCTGCGATCATGGTTTGCCACGCACTCCCGGCACCCTGCCGGCACATGCATGCTGTGCCGCAACGCTACATACGCGCGAACTAAGCACCATTGCTGTGCGAGAGTCGGCCGTGCGCCCAGTACTTATCGTGATTACTCCTTGGCAGGGGCCGGGGGCGCGGCCCGCCAGCGTGGCGCACTGCGACGCCAGCGACCCCGCGGTGTGCAGCGATGTGCAGCGATGTGCGGCGATGTGCAATGAGTGCGTACATCCGCCTTTACTTAGCCCGGGTGCTCCGCGTCGGCGGGCGACACGCGAGCCCGCGTGCGCATATCAATTTGATGAAATTATGGAAACGAGAAATTCATATAGTACTTTACAGATCGCGCGCGATATTCGTCGCTACTGGGTATGAAATCCACGTCCCTCGTCCGTCCCGTATCGTCCCCGTATGTCGTCGTTCGTCACCAGTAGGGCACATTTACGTCACATCTGAATCTCACAGTGTATACGCCATTGTCGTCCACCTGCGAAAGGCACGCTCCTATTCCAGCTCGGGACCAGTCGGTGTGCAGCACAAACGGGCGACGCCAATCAGGATGGCGCAGCACCGGCGCCGAAACCAGCATGGCCTTGATGGCGTCGAAGGATTGCTGCTCGGCTGCGCCCCATTTCCACGGCGCATCCTTCTTGGTCAACGCTGTCAAAGGTGCCTTCACAAGCGAGAAGCTCTCCAAGAAACGGCAGTAGTAGGTGGCCATCCCGAGGAAATGGCGCACATCACTGACATTCTTCGGCGCCGGAAGAGAGTTGATGGCCTCCACCTTGTCAGCCATAGGCTCCACGCCTGCGCCGCTGACAATATGACCCAGAAAGGTCACTCGTGACAGTCCGAGCCGTGTCTTGGGTGGAGAGACCTGCACTCCCCGGGCCTTGAGTCGATCAAACACAATGCGCACACGGCGCATGTGCTCCTGCTCATCGTCATGACTGAAAATCAGTACATCGTCCGCGAAGGCGACTGCGAAGTCCAAACCAGCGAGCGCTTGATCCACAACGCGCTGCCATGCTGCCACGCAGTTCTTGTGTCCGAAGGGCATGCGTTTGAAGGTTAGCAGCCGATTGCCTGCATGGAACGCGAGGCGTTGCTGCGCTGACAATCCATCGGGTCCGGACGGCTTATCCGACACTCGGCGCTGATGAAACGCCTTTGTGCAGTCAGTCGCGGTGAATCGCGAAGCTCCCTCCATGCGCGTCATGAGCTCGTCCGCTGTCGGGCACGGGTACTGATCGCGGATGGTACGCTCGTTGAGCCCACGATAGTCCACCGCATAGCGAAGATCGGTCCAGGCGCCATGCTCGTCCTTCTTCGGCGCCACGATGACTGGTGCAGCATAAGGGCTCTCGATCTCGCCCACGATGCCTGCCTTCTCCAACTTCTTGACCCAATCGTTAGCCCACTCTTGCTCTCGATGGGCAAGGTGATACTGGCGCTTGAAGACTGGGTTGTAGTCGACCAGCTGGAAGTCATAGGGCTCGGCGTCAACGGCGCGCAAGTCGTCCAGACCCCACGCGTACCAACCCGGGTCTGAGTCCATAAGTGCTGCGAAGCCCTCCTTGTCCTTCCAATCTGCCGATATCGCCCAGTGATGAGGCTGCTTGGAGTCCTTGGGGTTGATCAGCTTGCTCGTTACCTTCACCGTTGGGGATTCCTTACCGAGATGCTTCTCGTTGGCGTATGCGGCATAGCACTTCACGAGAGCTGCCTGGCTGCGTCGACTCCATCTGTCCGCTGCAGCTTTGTTGTCAACACCGTCCACATGTGAAGTGGCCCACGCAGGACGCTCTTGCGCTCCACCAAAGACATCTGCCATCAGTCCAGCGCCAGCACGCGAACCGACGCCAGCGGCGACGAAGCACGCGGGGCCCAAAAGGGCTAGCCACATCAGAAGTGTCAACGCCGCGCTGACAGTCTTGCGTCCGGTAGCAGCTCTACCACGACGGGGTCTTGGTTTGGCAGCCTTGTGATCGCCGGCAACAACTCGGGCTGTGTGGTCAGCTGCCAACACACGGCGCCGAGCCTTGGCGACCTCCCGCTCCGTCGCTCGAGTCGCTTGGCGCTGCTCCTCCAGCCAACGGCGCCCCGCCTTGGTCACTCGCGCTGCTGTGCGTGGGTTGTCAGGAGGTTTCACTCTAGTACCTTGTTTGAGGGTAGCCATGTTGATGGCATGCTCCATCTCTGCCTCCACGGCGGCAGCCGTTGAGCGGCGGAGCTCGTGCTGTGCGGCGCGCAGCTCTTGCGTGTCGACCAAATGATCTTCAACTGCTGCGCCGGCAGGGGCGTCCTTCTCAATCGTTGCTGCACAAACAGCTTGCAGCATATGTTGATGTCTGCGCTCATGCGCATAGGCGACAGCACACCGGTTCATGACCGACACCGACGTCGGCGCACAAACATTTCCGATGGCAATCACCATCTCCTCCTCAGAAAAGCCTAGCTCCTGCCGGGTGTAGAAGCCAGCATAGTCTCTGTCGAGAAGGCACGCCTCACGCATGACGGCTGATGACGGACGGTATTGCGGCGGGTCAATGCCGACAACCTCCACCATTCCTGAGCCGGGCGCCCCCCCAGGTCGGAGGCGCTGCGTCCGCGTGTTGGGCGTGCTGACTGACTTGGGCGCATAAATCATGCGCCGACCGGCAACGTTGAGCCCCCCCAGCAGTGTGCCTGGGCGTGTGGGCGTCGCCACTTGAGCGCGAAGCAGCCCACCGCTGCAACGCTCCACAATCTGCGCGTAGGTCTCGCGAGGCGGCCGCTCAAACTCGTGTTGCACAGCCTGGTAGTAGTGCTGAGTGAAGGTGTTGGTCCACCACAAAGCAGAGCGAAGAGAGGCGTCTCCGCATTTGTGGGCATGATGCGCGTTGGGCTCGCCAAAGACACGGGCCATGAAGTCGATGAACTCCTGCACCTCAGGGCTGCGCCGGCTCGGCGCAGCCGGTATCACGTTCTCGATAACGTATCCATACTGCGCGGGAGCAGCCCAGTACTCCTTGACGCCTCGTGCCTTGGCCAACATGCAGTTGAGCTCGCTCATCGCCTCTGCCAACGGGACTATCACTCCAGTACGCTCACCACGTAGTCCATGCTGAGTGCCCATCGATGACACGTCCTGACAGGGCGGCTCAGCGCGTAGCTCGTCCAGCTCCGGCAGGTGCCTCAGGATGGCTGGTGCTGTGATGTGCTCCACGTCATGCTCCAACTCGTCGCTAAGAGCGAAGCACTTCTCGAACGCATTGCGGGGAAGTTGCACGGGCCACCGCTGATGCATCCACTCAAGCTGTCGCAGCAGGCGCTGCCGATGAGCCACGCTCCGGAGCATACGATCCACGATCTGTATCAGCTCATAGTGGTACCCGTCGACGAGGTTGGTGAACAACACTGACAGCATGCCAGCGAACAAGAAGAGCCCTTGCTTGGCGCGTCCCTCCTTGCCTCCGGTCCGGTCGAGGTCGATGATGTAGGTCAGCTCCGGCGTCGAATGCGGCACGGCGCGCACGAGCGCCAAACGCTCCAGTGTGTGGCCGCTCAAGTGCAGCCGTCCGGCGGCTTGACGCTGCCTCCGGAGCTCCCTCCAGCCCGGTATCTCGTCCTCATGTTCCTTCAATGGCATTGCAGTGCCATCCTCCAGCTCCTCATCGTCTGATGGGCAGTCATGCTCCTGCAGATTGTCGGCGCCGGGGCCCTCCGCGCGCAGGGCGTAACACGCGCCCGCGGCCAGTGGTTCGCTATCAAGCGTTGTTTCGACCTCCGGCTCCATCTGTGTCATGATGGTGAGCTCCACATAGACATCGTCATCATCGCTGGAGTCCTCCATCAGGTCCGGCAGCTCCTCGTAGCCATCGTCATCATCGCTGGAGTCCTCCACCAGGCCCGGCAGCTCCTCATCGCTATCAGAGTCGACGTCCATGGGACTGGCGTGCAGGGTGAAGCATGACGCAATGGCGTTGGCAACATGGTCGGGCACTTCCTCTACCCAACAGGGCACAAAGTCCTCCTCGCCATCTGAGTCGGCTACAAGCTCCGGTAGCTCAGCGTCGTCGTCTTGCTGCTCCAGCTGCACTGCAGCGTCGGCGCCCACGTTGTCCGGTTGCAGCTCGATCCGGCTGTTGAAGGAGAATGAAGAGGTCAGGTTGGCTGCGGCATCGGGCTCCTCCCCCCCCCCAACTCCTGACGGCAGTCCGGGAGATGGGCCGTCCGATGCCAACACGGCCAGCGTTGCGTGCGGCAGCCTGCGCGGGACTTGGAGCTTGGGCATGTTGTGATGCTTCAGCGGCACATCGACGTGGCGGCTGAGATCGTGGGGATCTGGGCGGTATGAGGCAGTATGCCCCCCCACATCGATGACCATGCCAAGGTGTGCCATGACGGATGTGCACAAGATGACATCTGGAAGATGATCGCCTTCGAGAATGGCGAACGATGGCCACTCAAACTTGCGCTCCCAATCAGTGTCCGGGTTGATCACGTAGGAGATGCGCCCCACAAGGCGCTGCATCTCCATCTTGCCGCCAATGCCTTGCATGGACATGGACTGCAGCGTGGCGTCCGCCTCGCCCGGCTTCATGCGATCCACCACGCGCCGGTGCACACCGCTGTAGTCACAGCCGGTGTCTAACAAGGCCATAAGGATGCGCACGCCGCCAATGACGACGACGGTCAACTTGCAGTCCACGTAGAAAGCACTGTGGCGGTCATACTCCGGGTAGTCAGGGTATGCGCTGCGCTGCACCTCTCGCAACTGTTGAAGTTCCGAAGATGTCGCTGACAGTTGGCGCCGAGACTCCAGAGGCTTGACGCCATGTTGCACCACGTCCACTGGATGAATGTTGGCTTGGGGCTCCGCTGATGGCAAGGACAGTGGCGGGACACTGACGCGTGGGAGAGACAGACCATAGACGCTCTGCACGGCTGCGGCAAAGACGCGCGTCAAGTCGAGGTGCGTGTAGTCAACCCAGGTGAGCCGCGCTGTCGCCTCGAAGCGTCGGACGGCTTGCTGAAGCACCGTCTCCCATGCCACGGCCATGTGGTCACGAGTGTCAAGTCCTCCACGCAGTGCAGTGTTGCGTGCCTCCAACCACCTTGCAGCATGCTCGGGTGTCATGTCCGATACTACAGCAACGGGTAGACCAGGGAACTTGGCGTGCTGTAGCGCTGTGCGCAGGTGCTGCAGGAGCTGCTGATTGCGGATGTCCAACATGTCCGAGGTGATTGCTCCTCCTGCACGGCGGCCCTCATAGGACGCAGGAGCCTCCTGCTCGACTGCCGGCTCAAAGCCTTGGGGCCGCTGCTTGGTGAGCTGCTCGCGTTGGGCGTCCCATCCGGGTTGGCGCATGCGAAGTTCAGGGTTCCGCGCCGATCCTGGAGGCAGCACTGCCGGGCGTCCACGCGGTCTTGGCACAGTTGACTCCGGCGTCCAGTCAGCTCCCACAGGTTGCGCACGACCTGGAGCTCCAAAGAAGACTTCACGCAGCTCACGCACGGGCAGCTCCACACACGACGCTCCATGTAGCAAAGTGCCGTGATCGTCGGTGTCAACGCAATCCAGAAAGGGGTCTGGCACCTCCACGGCCAAGCGCATGGCACCCGTAGCACCATGGGCAGCTTGAGACTTCTCGAGGATGCGAGAGAACATGGCCTCCAGGTCTGCCATTGTTGATGATCTCGCCGCTCCGTCAACATGGGCGTCGTGTCGCCCAGTGAGCATGTGTCCGGCTTTCCTCGCCAAGTCCATCTCGAGCTTGGACAGTCCGGTCTCCACGTCCATAGCCCATCCGCGTTGCTGTCCATAGGCAAGACGGCGCTCTCGCTCCCGCTGGTTGCGCTTCAGTCGTGCGATGAGCGTAGGGTCAGTGATTGGCTTGTCGCACTCAGTAAAGTTATGAGCGCCGTCGCACCCAGCGTTCCAGCACGGTCCTCGTCCGCCTCCGGGTGCGCCTCCATCGCCGCGTCCGCCGCCATGACCACCACGGCCAACTCGGCCTGCGCCTCGGCCGCCTCCACGGCCGCCACGGCCACCAGCGGCGTCGTTGACATACATGGTTGAGCCGAACTTGTTGGCACACTCTCGGTAGTTGGCTCCGTGAAAGATGTCGCGTCCACGCGCCTTTGTGCATGCCTCGCACAACGGGCGGATCTGGTGGGTGTCCTTCACGACGACAAGCTGCGCCCGCACACGACGTCCGTTGACCATGGTCCATGTGATGACCGGTTCTGGAGTGCTGGTGCCGTGCTGCCGTCCTCCACCAGCTGCCGGCGCCGATGCTCCAGTCAGTTCCGCGAAGTGTTGGGCAGCCGTCAAGGCCTCCGCCATTCTAATCTCATCCTTCCTCACGATGTCCTCATAGCGCTCCACCTCCGCAGCTATCTCGTCCAAGCGGTCCTCATGAGACTGGCGTAGAACAGCGATGTCCTTGAGCTGGTGGAAGCCAGCGTCGAGGGATTGCTTGAGCGCCGGAATAGAGCGCCACACAGAGGTCATGACGTCGAACGCTTTCTGGTTGACCTTGTCCCACGTGAGGTCTGGTAGATGCGCCTTGAGCTCGCGAAGAGTCATCGCCAAGCTGGCAGGGGTCTCGCGGAAGCCCTCACGGGTGTAGGCGTCGTACCTAGTGCGCATCTTCGGCGCCTCATTGAACTTGGTCTCAAAGAGCTCCACGTAGCGTCGATAGCGGAACTCGTGAAAGGCGTCCGCATCCTCGCGCGATGGCACTCTAATGCGTCCGGATGCAGGGTCGAAGCGGAGAGTTTGTTGTTGATAGCGTAGAGTGTCCTTCTGCCATTGATCGATGATGGGCCTGGTGACAGCGTTGATCTCGACGTACTCTTGAAGAAGCTGAAGGGAGTCTGCTGGGCTGAACACCCACTCCGGTCCGGTGCTCTCGCCCTCCGATGGACCAGCTCCGTCAGCCCTCGGGGCTGATCTTGGTGGCGCCTTGTTAAGCGCGTATGGCACCAACACGTTGGCGTTGAATGAACTGAACCACTCCGTCCATATTGAGGTACCGCCGTCGAAGCGCTCATGGCGTGGTGTTGTCTCCTTGCGTAGACCACCGGCGATTGTCCGCGCGTCTTCTCGCTCCTCGTAGATGCGCTCCTCCGCTGCACTCAGGTCACCCATGATCTGATTGGGCGTGTAGTGCTGACTTCCAGGTGGTCGTCGTCTTGATGGTGTTCCAGATCCTACGGCGCTGGGGTCTCCACCGCGCTGCGCCATGGCGTCACGGAGCGCTTGACGCAAGACGCGCTCCGGCTCCAATAAGGGTGCTGCCACAGGTGCTCCGGTACTCCTCGTGAAGCGTCGTCTGAGTTGGCGCGGGCTCTCTCCCTCTGACATGCGCCTTGCTCAGTGACCGCTCCCCCCCAATTGCCGCGCAGAAGTCTGGACTGAACAGGTTGATGAAGCGGTTGCCGACAAACGCGCTCCAGGCTGAGGTAACCACCACACGCGGCTCCTCTCAGCTCGTTGCACGCGTTGTAGGTGTAGGCGATGCCTCCTACGCGCGCCTTGCACAGTGCCTTGCCAACAATAGCGCAGAAGATCGGCGCCGATGAACGTTGCACTGTGATGACTTGCTCCCTCCACTTGTGAAGACGTGGCTGACTGCATGAGGTGAGGGCGTCCCCTGAACAACCTCGAGGTCATCGTCTAAGTGGGGGTATTTGGATGTGGGCGTTCAGGACTAAGACCACTTAGGAACAGCCACTCTTTGGCTTTCCAAACGATCGCCTAACAGACTCTTAGGCATGTGGTCTTATGTACGTGTCCTGGCCTCTAAGTCTCTGTCTAAGACTTGCTGACTCTTGGCCTCGGTTCCTATGACTCCAGTAGAAGTACGTCTCACAGTGCTATCGGCCCTATTGGCCGGCACTACACACGCGTGCGAGTTGCTTGGTTACTCGGCGTGACAGAGGTGTGTGTGTGTGTGGTCGATCGACGCGAAATACGTCAAGCACTCCTCACCCTGTGCCGCACGACATGCCTCTCGCGAATGGACTACGAGTGCCCGCACGCGCGCATATGCGTACGCGTACGGTATCACGACACGACTCGACGACGACGACGCGCAGTACCGACTGCTCGCATATGGCAACAAGCAAGCCAGTGCTGATCAGGCACGTTCGGTACGCTAATCGGTCGGTCGGTCGGTCGACAAGTCCAGGCAGTCGGTACGACGGGTTCACAGGAGGTAAAAGCAAGACGGGCGTCACGACGCAAACAACACAGGTGTAACCGCGACTCACCACCGTTGCTTGCTGCGCGATATCACTCGCAGCTCGACAGCAGGTTGTACTGCCCTTGATGGACAGCAATAGACGAGGCACGTGCATGTGTGGTGTGCACAGAGTCGAGGTTTTTGTGGTGTAGTAGCGTGGTTACAAGATGGGTGGGATGAGACGTTTGGAAAGCCAAAGAGTGGGCGGGCAGCGCGCCGACAGGATGCTAAAGCATCCCGCGGGCGCGCGAGCCGACTAAGCCCCTAGGCCTTCCCACGCGCTATTGGTCTGCACGGGCGCCGTGGTTGGCGGCAGTTAGCCGTTGGTACGGGCCCTAGGTCTGTCGGTGGTTCTAGGTGTGAGAGCTGAGCGACAGACAGTTGGTCGTTGCGCCATGGGTGACTGCTCGCTTGGACATCAGGCATACACATACAACGCAGTACTGCAAGTACTAAAATTGATACCCGTATGACAGGCGACGAGTATTCGCCGGTATGCCAAGTAAGCAAGTCCCCGTACGCGCGCATGCGTACGCTGAAACGTTGTACGCTGTGACATACGTCATTTATCTCGGCAGCTACCTGTGCACCATATGATATTCTACCGGACGAATTCAGTCGCTAGTAAATTGAATTTATTAAATTATAAATAATAATTGATACCGCCGCCAGTCATAAGATAGCATAATCGCTTGTAGTAATTGAGAAGTATACTGCTAGCAGACATCCACACATCATATCAATAAATTAATCACGGACGATGGGCCGTGGGATTCTCTTTGACAGGGGGGGAATTCCGTATATACGATGCCTGCCTTTGCCTTTTATTTTGGTGATTTCCGATATCGCCTTCTGCTGCTAGCTCATGTAATTAATATTTACGATGGGGCCCATATATCTACAGGACATCATCAAACATTCATTCTCTTGACGCTCTCCGCCCTCACCATACCAGTAAGGCCAGTCAGAATTGTTAATGTGTTTTAGGTACCCCCCCCCTCTAATCTGACCCGCCCCTCCATAAGTGTTGAAGCTGGCTGATGTAATGTGTTAAGTACTATCAACATTAGTGTCCAAAACTGTCCATTGGAAAGGTGCTGCAATTGTCCATATATTGTGTAGGGGGCAACTGCCACACACGTAGGTGTGCATATCAATGCACGAGGGCAGCATTGAGATAACAAAGCACACGATTATACAGCATTAGTGGTATATGGCTCCTCCTCCCCTTCTGGCGTGTGCCCACCAGGCTAACTCGAAGTGAGACCGAGTGGGCACCTCTTCCATCGAATCCCACACGTTAGGTTGTCTTGGAGCATGCGGCTGCCACCGGACTCGCCGGACACATGCCGCCTCTTATTGCCCGAGGATGGCGAGCTGAACAGCTCATATTACTCCACGACGACCACTACAATGTGTTCAACGAGCTCAAAGGATAGGCTAGGGTACAGGTCGTTCACTGCATACTCTATAGCTTGCTGCGCACGGTACGGGCATCTAGCCAATCCTGCTCTAGGGGGTAGATCACGGGCTTATCGGAAAACCCGAAAACTCCCTGCCGTCCCACTTCACCTCCCCCTTCACGGTGTGCCTGGTGGATACCGACATGGTGTCAGCTACCCAAGCCGAAGGCTGGCGACGTGAGGTAGGAGTGGTTGTGGTTGTGATAGGTATTTGCGCTCGGGGCAACAGCAGCATGCCGGCCTAGCGCGGCGGCGGCAGTGCTGGCGAGGGTTGTGTGTTGCGTACGGTACGGCAGTTAGTTGGAGCCGGTAAGGGAAGCGGAAAGTACTAGCTACCAAACTTTGCCCAGCTACAAAATCCCCCGCCCCCCCCCCCCCCCCCCCCCGCCCCCCCCCCCCCCCCCCCTCTGTTTTGAGCGACATGTGGCACCTAAAACACACTAGCTAACAATTCTTACTGGCCTAACCAAAAATATAGCTGAACATCATCTAACATACGGGTCACGATCAGGCGCGGGTTGCGTATCTTCTTTTTGGCTTTTAAATTTAATAATAGCCCCATTTTAAGCGCGTCGGTTTGTGGCCGACGGTTCGTGGCGGAAGCTTCTGATCTTATTTGCGTATATATTACTGTATTTACGTCTTAGGCAGGTATGTGCCTTTGTACTTACCTGCTTACTTCACTCGCCTAATGTCCGAACGGTATAACGTGAACTATACGTTCGTCCGCCACATCCGCGAAAGATGCCTTTGTGGTTAGCCGAGTACCTCGTTATGTCGGGCGCATCGGATGCGGTTGGCTCAGCAGTGTTCGATTCCCGGCGGCGGTGATGGTTATAAACCTCACTGCTATCTCCGCCCCGGGATTCGGATATCTGTGTCCATGCCGGGTGCGGGGTTAGCGGTGCGGGGGCTTGGCAGGTAAGTGCCTTGTACTTAACTGCTTACTTCACTCGCCTAATGTCCGAACGATATAACGTGAACTATCACGTTCGTTCGCCACATCCGCGAAAGATGCCCATATATTTACGTCTTGGCAGCTATCAGCCAGCCTCCTGCCAAATACCTCCGTACGATACTGAAACCCTTACAGCGACTGCGAAGAGTGAAGACACATGGCGATAGCGACGCGGCTACCATATTTTCAGTCATCAGTCATATAGTCGCTACGGCGGTACGGTGCCTTTACTGAGAAAACACGCAAAAAATTATGGATTTTGGTCGCCTATCCCCTCCTCTCCGGCAAAGTCGCCACGCGAATCGGTACGACTCGCCGTAACTCGTGTTGCCTATCTATCTAACTGGCTGTCCTCGAAGCGACGACCGATACCGCAAACGCTATTGCGCCACCCCCCATTTGCATAGTACCTGTACCAGTTTAAAGCCTTATGTTGCAGATGACGCAAACCTTATGCGACCGGGGATTCGTGCAAATCCTGACCCAAAGCACTCACTCCCGCCCCCAACTACCCGTAGAAAGCTGCACAATTGACCCCTGTCGGCGCGCCATGAACCTTTACCAGTGCCGACGGACTTTCATGACACTGATAATAATATGCTTCTTCCGGCGTCCCTGATGTGCATTTCTCGGTTGCATCACATGTTTATAGTCATATATTTGTTTGGTTTGAGGAGGGCAAAGGGTGAGCGCTTTCTTGTAAATGCTTTTGCGACAGTGCGTTGGCACCCGTAACACAGAGGCAACCATTAGCAGTGCTGCACATCACGGCTCGCATTCAACGGTTCACGCTCATTTACAGATTGAATCTAACGCTGCCGCCCCTGGTGTGGGGCTCTATTTCCTAAGTGCAGCTGACTAGCTTGAGCGTGCGGCGTGAGATCCATGCCCGTTGACGCTGCTTGATGTGAGCCCAATAGAGGCGGCAGTGGTGGTAATACTGCTGCTTCGGCGGCAGCCGGCGGTGCTCCTTGGGCTGGGCGGGGCAGCTTGCCCCCGGTAGCAGGGCCACCAGTGCGTGGTCAGTCGAGCCGCCGGCGAGTGGCGGGGTGGTACTGGTCGTACTGCACCTCTCGCGGCGGCGGGCGCTTGGAGATGGCGGAGATGTGCGAGACCAGCTCGTCCTGCTTCATGCGCACCTCCACATGCGCGAACTTGCAGGCGGCCCCGTTGCGGCAGCCCTTGGGCGTGTTGAAGAAGAGGCATGCCTTGCCGCTGGGGGGCGGGCCGACCGGGCCGGAGGGCGGCGGCGGCCCGCCCGGCCCCCGCGGCCCGGAGGGGCGCTCCGCCTCCACCTGCCTCCAGCCAATGCTGGCCCCAAGCCGCCCGACCTCGCGCTCCCGCTCCTCCCGCCAGGCTGCGAGGTCGCGGTCCCCGCCGCCGCGCCGGTCGACGCCAGGACCAGGCCGGCGGTCCCAGCCACCGGGCCCAGGGCCGGGGGCAGGGCGGCCGCGGCCCTCGCGCTCGCGCTCCTCCCGCCAGGCCGCCAGGTCCCCGCTGCCTCGGCGCTCGCCGCCCGGGCGGTCCCACCCGCTCGCGCGCGGCGCGTCCCAGCCGCTGTCGCGGCGCTCGTGCCGCCGGCCTCCCCCGCGGGGGGGCGGGGAGCCACCGTGCGCCCGGTCGCCCAGCGCGCGCCAGGAGGTATCCCCCCCCGGAGGCGGCTGCTGCGCCATTGCGGGCGGAGGCCCCAGGGTTGTGCCCCAGCCGTCGTTGGCAAACCCCGGAGGCGGCGCCTGGCCCTGGTCCGGAGGCGGAGCGTGCGGAGGCGCGTGGGGCCGCTCCCAGCCTGGCTGAGCCGGAGGGGCCTGGCTGGCCGCAGGCGTGGGCGCCGGCGCGCCGCTGGTCATGGCCTGCAGCTGCGACAGGAGTGCGGGGTCCATCTGGGACACGAGCTCCAGCACCGAGGACGTGCCGGTGCCGGCAGGGGCGCCGGCCGGCAGCGCCTGCAAGGCCTGCGGGGCGGCCGCCTGCGCGGGCGCCGCGGGCTCCTCGACCGCCCAGGGGATGCTCGGCACGGGCTGCTGCAGCGCCTCGCGCTCCTGCTTGGACAGCAGCATCGGCTCCTTGGGGCTGTGCTCCTGGGACAGGCCGCCCGAGTAGAGCGACGGCACCAGGCCCGCCTCGCGCCGCAGCTGCTGCGGCGCCTCCAGGCTGTCCTCCCCGCGCCCCGTCGCGGTGTGCTCCGGCCCCAGCAGCAGCGCGGGCGGCGGCTCCCACGCCACGCCTGGCGCTAGCAGCTGCGCCTCCTCCTGCCCTTCCTCCGGGTGAGAGCGCACGTGCTCGTTGGCCTCCGCCTCCGCCATGTGCTCCCGCCTCGACGCCGACTCAAAGCCTGTAGCAGCGAGGAGAAAGGCCCCGGGGAGGGGGGGGGGCGTCAGACAGCGCATCCTCCCAATGCTAGCAGTTCTCCACAGGACGGGACACGCCTTCAGAGCCGGGGTAAACTCGGGCCACATGACACACCATGTTCGGGGCTGGTAATAAGATGTCGTATGTTAATATTCATGTGGTGGGTGGGAAAATAAGTCAACAGCAGGATGATGGGGTGGAGTCTTTCAATAATGCCGTAGAAGTGGGGTGGTGGAATGCAGCTCGCGCCCTCCTCCCGCAGGTTTCCTTCTCGCAGGCGTGGGCATAGGTGAAGAACGGAGAAGCTGAAAGATAGTAATCTTGTTGGTGAGAGGGGGGGGGGGGGGGGGGGGGGCGGGGGGGGCACCTGCGCGTGGCGAGTCCGGGTCAAGCACCTCCTCGTCATCGCCTCCCATGTCGTCCTTCGCCGCCGCCTGCGGCGGCATCTCCTTCCGGAATAGGCGCACCTCAAACTCGCGGACAGCCCGGAACGAGACCGTCTTGGCCTTGGCCTTCTTGGGGGCGGCGGGGTCCGGCTCAGAGTCCGGGATTTTCGCAGCGGCCTCGGCAGCGCGCTGCGCGGCTGTTCGCTGCGTCGGGTTGAGCGTGACCTTGATGGTGACCGGCAGCCGGGCCATCTGCTTGGGCGGAGCTGCCAGGTTGGTGACCTTTGGCCCGGCGACATCGACCTTGGTCTCTGTGGGCGCGGTCGGCCCTGCAACTTGACTCTCCTCAGGTGCGACCTCCCCTGCCGGGTCCTTCTCATCGGGGCTATCTGCGCTGCCTTCTGGCTGTGCACTGCTGAAGGGGGTGCTGGCGTCCTCGCCGCCCGCCTTGGGGCTCTCGCCGGCCTTGGGACTCAGCAGGCCGTCGCCCTTGTCCCCGTCACCCGGGACCTCCAGCTTCTGCACCCTGCGCCGCACCACGGCAGGGACGGCAGCCTTGGGCCGCGGCGCAGCCTTGCGCGACGCAAACAGCGAGTCGTCGTCCGCAGCCTTCAGGGCGAGCCGGGGCGCGCCGCCCCCCCTGCCCTGCCCTGCCAGCTTGTCGGACTTCTCCTTCTTGGCAGCAGAGGCTGCCGCCCCCTCCCCATCCCTCCACAGGATGCGGTGATCATATCAACAGAATCAGCAGCGATAGCAGAGCGTCCTGCCAGGCAGGATCGGTCACAAATAACACTGCAACCCACTCCCGAAGAAATGAAAAATCCCGTACCCAGGACAGCCCGCGCACCTTTCACGTTTCTGCCCAGCCTTCTGACTATCTGCGGCAGGCTTGATGAACATGCCCTTCCACTTGTTGACCAGCGCCTTGGCAGCGCTCTTGACGCCGTCTGGAAACGTCGTCTTGATCAGGCTCTTGACAGTCTTGCCGAGCTGCGACTTGGACAGCGACTCGATGGTGACGGGCAGCTTGTCCAAGGCGGTGATGATGTTCTTGGCAAAGGATGTCAGGTCGTTCCGCTCGTTCACGGGCAGGGCGGTGCCCGTGTCCCGCGCCTGCAGCAACCAGGTGTTGAGGGTGACCAGGCCGTCATTGTCCACAAACTGCTTGTGGCAGGCCGTGTTGGTGGTCAGGTTCATGATGGCTAGCAGCAGGTAGCGCTTGTGGAGCTCATCCTCCTTGGCCAGCAGCTGCTGAAAAGCTGCAAACTTGCTGATGTCCTCCACGCCGCCCATCGGGCTGAGCAGCGGCTGGAGCAGCTTGCCCAGGTCAGCCTGCTCGCGGGCCTGCGACTGCAGGGCGACTTTCTGGTACCGCCTCTTCACGTTTGCAGAGGGGCGTGCCTTTGGCGTCTCCTCCGCAGCTTCCGGCTGTGCAGCAGCCGGGCTGGCTCCCGCTGCTGCGCTCATGGATGGACCCACGACAGCAGCCTCTGCGCTAGTTGCAGAAGGAGCCAGGGGGGCGGCGGCCGCTGGCTGTGGGACGGACTCTGGAGACGTGGAAGGGGCCGCTGGTGCGTTGGCAGCCGCGGGGACAGGCAATTGTGGCGCGTCAGGAAAGGCGATGGCGGCTTCCTTTGCAGCTGCAGCCTCGGCCTCCTCCTTTGCCTTCTCCGTTAGGCAGCGCTTCTTCAGGTGCTTGTTCACACATGTGTGGCAGTGTCCGCATTTATTGGCCTTCTTTCGCGGCCGCTTCTTGCCGCTTGGGCTGAGTGGCTCGGGGGAGGCCCCTGGCTGACGGGTGCCAGGAGACAACGGACTGGCTGCATCCGTGGCGGCACCGCTCGCATCCGCAGTTGCCGCAGACGAGTGCATTGCTGCACCAGCAGCGGTCCCTGTGGCGCCCGTGCCATCAGCTGCTGAATCTGCGGGGTCAGCTGGAGTGCCTACAGCGTCAGCGGGGGTGGTACTGCCACCTGCTGGGGCGCCCTCAACATCAGCCACTACTGGAGGGCTGTCAGATGCATCATCAGCTGCACCGCTGACATCATCTGGGCCGCCTGCAGTGTCCGCTGGGGTGGGAGTGGCGTCGGTTGGGGCGTCTTGTGTGTCAGTTGGAGCTGGAATGCTGTCCGATGGAGCAGCTGCGGCGGCGGTTGAAGCGCACATGGTGTCAGCTGGGATGGCAGCGCTGCCGGCTGGCGCGCTCGCGCTATCAGCTCCTGTAGGACTGCCGTCACTCGGGACAGCGGTGGCATTGTTTGATGCGCCTGCAGTGCTAACAGGGACGGCCGCTGGGTCGGCTGGGGTATCAGTGACGGAAGTTGATGCAGTGGGGGGTTCAGCCGTCGCTGCGGGGCTGTCAGCGGCCGCGGCGGCATCTGTTGCTGCGACAGCAGTGTCGCCTGCGTTGACAGCGCCGTCAGGTAGTTCGCTCAGGGAGGCAGATGCCGTTGGATTGCTGTCACTCGGGGAAGCGGCAACATCGCTTGGTGCGCCCGCGGTGTCATCAGGCGCTTCCGCTGTGTCAGCTGGTTTTTGAGTGGCGGAAGCTGCCGCGCCTGCGGTTTCAACCGGTGCTGGACCACTGTCGCTGGCGGTGGCAGCGGTGGCATTGGTTGGGGCACCCGTGGTTTCCGCTGGGTTGGCAGTGCTAAAGCCTGGGGCACCTGGGGTGTCGGCTGGTGCTGCGTTTTTGCCACCAGTCGGGCCAATAGTGGCAGTAGTGACATCTGTAGATGCGACCGCAGTGTCGCCTGCGTTGACAGTGCCGTCAGGTAGTTCGCTCAGAGAGGCAGATGCTGTAGGGCTGCCGCCACTCGGGGCAGCGGTGGCATCTGTTGGGGCACCCGTGGTTTCCGCTGGGGTAGCAGTGCTGAAGTCTGGGGCACCTGGGGTGTCGGCTGGTGCTGCATTGCCACCAGTTGGGCCAATAGTGGCAGTGGTGACATCTGTTGATGCGACCGCAGTGTCGCCTGCGTTGACAGTGCTGTCAGGGAGTTCGCTCAGGGAGGCAGATGCTGTTGGATTGCTGTCACTCGGGGCAGCGGCGGCATCACTTGATGCGCCCGCGGTGTCACCAGGGGCTTCCGCTGTGTCGGCTGGTTTTTGAGTGACGGAAGCTGCCACGCCCGCGGTTTCAGCTAGTGCTGGACCGCTGTCGGTTGCGGCAACAGTGGCGGCGGTGGCATCTGTTGGGGCACCCGTGGTTTCCGCTGGGGTGGCAGTGCTGAGCTCTGGGGCACCTGGTGTGTCAGCTGGTGCTTCATTGCTGTCAGTTGGGACAACAGTGGCAGTGGTGACATTCGTTGATGCGCCTACGGTGTTAGCTGCCGTGGCAGTGCAGCCGCCTAATGCGCCCGGGATGCCAGCTGATGCTGGAATGTCGTCTGCCGCAGCGGCTGCAGCATCCGCTGCTCCGCATGACCCATTAGCTTGACCGCCTGCTGTGACCCCTGGCGCAGCAGTGTCGCTGGCTGGGGGACCAACAGCATCGACAGGGACGGCGATGGTGGCAGCTACGGCGGCTGCTAAGCCTACGGCATCTTCCAGTCCTTCGCTGATGTTGCATTCGCTGCTGCCTGGCATCTCAGCCACTGCCGTCGGTATTTCTGGCCCTGGCTCGGAGTTGCCTGTGTTGTTGAATGAGGCAGTCACGCTCGGGGCTTCGATGTCGTAAATGGGTACCTCCTGTTCCGGATGCGGGCACTCTACCTCGGGCTGTGCCTCCTGCCCATCCCTGCCTGCATTCTCTTGCGCTGCGCCACTACCAGGTGCACATGTACCAGGCTTATTGTCCTCGATGGCCTCGCCACACAGCTGTTGCCCAGGCGCGAAGTGCCCACCCTGTTCAGGAGATGGCTCCCTAGCGTCTACCATGGCACACGTTTTGCCTGCAGCAAGGCAGACACAGCAAGGAATCAGGCCGAAACTTCCACACACGCTGTGATTATCAAGATGAGGGTGATGCGATGGGCCCTCTACGTCAATTGGCTCTCATGGACTTCTGCTGTGGTGGGGGGTGACTAGCGCTCATGAGCTATGCTGCGATAAACTAGGTGGGTCGAGGGCAGGGACGCTTACTCGCAGGGGCAGTCTCGGATGGAGCCGCGTCAGGGAGGGCTGCGTCGTCATCAACGTATGCTATTTCCTCGTCGCAGAGCATGGCATCAACCACGGGGTCCGTCAGGGTCTCGGCTTGGACAGCGACGGCGGTGCCGGCGTCGCCCATGGTCTCGGCGTGAAGGGGCGCGAGTGGCGGCCTCTCAACTTGATATACCTTGCCCCTCTCGCCTGTCGACAAGATCGTGGGCAGCCCGCCCGCGCCCGAAGATTGGAGCGGAACGAGCCTGGGAAGCATCCAGTCGGGCACAAAGCCCTGGAACTATCTGCCCCCTCCGCGCGTCTTCGTCACCCGCTTGCACTAGTATTCGTACGGGTGAAAGATAATCGACTTCGCTGCTTCGGAATCCCCAGCTACTCCTCCGATGTCCTGGCGGCGGCGGGATCGTCCGCGGTCCGAAGGCGGTTTCAGCGTCCTCGCCGATTCCAAGAACCTGCAGATACGGAACGGCAATCCCATGACGGTGGATGCACTGAGAACTCGGTCGGGAGAGGGTGCCGGAGAGGGGGAAGGAGCGGGGCAGTTCCAAGTGTATGATCATGGCCAGCAGTCTTTAAACCAGTAGTCAGACGGGCGACCTCTGTTAGAGGTTTCAGCTGGGGAAGCAGTGCCGCATGCGACCACAGATAGCGACCAACCGGTAAGGATTGGTCGCTACAAGCAGCAGCAGTAATCCAGCTACAGGTCGCTACAGCTACCAGTTCTTGCGAAAGTTTAGCGCTTTGTTTAACTCAAATTGGTAGCGACTACTTGTACCAAACTACGGGTAGCGAGTAAGAATTACCGGTAAGGAATACAAGGGCTAGCTATCTCTGTTGGTCGCGGTTTCTGTGCAAGCGGAAGTGCGCGATTTCGCCGCTACGTACCTGCACCTGTAGCGAGAGGATTTTGAGAGGAGGGCGAAGCGATGCGTTGTCGCGCGAGGGAGAGACAACGTAGTCTAGCCTGCTTGCAGGCAGGCAACTCTGGCTGGCGATATTCGCTTGCGCTGCGCAGACGCACCCCTGGCGCGAGGGTTTTTCCAGACATAGCGACTAGTCGGTATACGTCCGCGCTGGAACCACGCTCCTAAGCCGTGCATCGCGACGACTCCTAGCAGCAACTGGTAAGGACTGTGGAGGGCTGACTGGAGAGATCCGCAAACGCCACTTGGCCGACACGACGAGCATCGCAGGTGCGGAGCAATGTGCGGCCTTTCGCCTGATGATTGCGATCAGGATTCGCTGATAATGATTTCTGAGGCGTAGCACGTTGTCATTTGCGGCTGGGATATAGCGCCCCGATGATCTTCGCTCAATCGCCATTTCTTGGTGATCCAGAATTCCATTGGTGATCATCACAAGGACATTCAGAGGACCGGGAGCGACTTTCCAGTGAATGTCAATATAAATAGTCATAGCAGCTACTACAGCATTTTTTGCACTACATGCAGGTGCGGGTAGAGGTACCCATACCAGATATGACCTTAGCTGGGGAACTGTCCTTGTTGTAATTCACACCAGTACCAGATATGACCTTAGCAGTGCTGCTGCGACACTGCGGTCATCCCACTCTCGCGCCGGGCAACCGTGCTGGCCCAAAACCAACCTGCCCAAAACCCGGGCGCATGGAGAATCAAAATCATCAGGGCACACCTTTCTTGGTTGCCTTGATTTCCGCCTGGGGTCGAGGGAGAAGGGTATCGTCTGCAACGGAAGTGGCGAGCTCAAGAGCTGCCGGTTTTCTCGGTTTCGCTGCAGTTTTGGTAGACTCCCCCCCTTTTTTCCGGCCCTGTTTCCGGTACCCCAAAACTTCCAGATGAGGTTCCAGATGATGCGCGGGGTGCCGACCCGCCACCCGGCGGCGCAACAGCTGCGCTCGACACGGGTTGTCTGGCGGCAGTGGCGCCCTTGCCTCTTTCTTGTTCCAGGCGCTAAGTTTTTTTGCCTGCACGCGCGCTTTTGCTGGCAGCTTTGAACACTTAACAGTGCTGGCGCCGACACCAGGCGGATTAACGCCGCACGGCAACCACAGTTGGTAAGTACTCGTGCGGGGTGTGGGTGCCGCAGACTCGGCCGCGGCGTGCGACGGTGTATTTTGCGGCCTGTCTTTAGGTCTTCGGTGGTGACGCCGCGTTTTAGCAGGAAAAATTACGGCACAGCCGTGCTAGAGACCTGGCTGCGGGGCCTGGGCCTTGCTTTGCACCGCTGCTAGTTTGGTGGGGCAGCTGGTGGACAGGCCAGAGAGGCACAGCGGGTGGCGGCGGGCGACACACAGCGCAGCTTCTGCGCGACAGTAGTTAGCAACTGTTTTCCAATGAACCGGTATAAGACGACTAGCCGCCGCTGGGCAGCCACTGGCGACGGATGAGGGCGCCCAAGACCAGGCACGGGGGTACTAGCGCACAGGGGTTGCTATGGGCCCCCAGACCACTAATGGTTTGCTTGTCAGTCCAAATGCTGCAACTGTGGCTAGCTCCTAAGTTTCACGCGCCGGGTGGGGCGGGTGCGGGGGGCGTATTGTGGTAAGTCGTACTCGGTTGGCGCGGGGTGGCAGCCGCTTCGTCCGCGCTCGAGCGATATCTCCGCCTGCCCGCCGTCGTCAGCCGTAGGTTGCGCCGCAAGAGGCGCGCGGAGCAGCAGAGGTGACGGAGCTCATAGTAACTACGGATAGTAGGCGATATCTCTACGCTATTATTGCATGAGCACATGCCTCCGACGTCTTATGATGTACGGACGAATGTACTGAATACTGTACTTGCAGATAGTGCCACTGGTGTGAATTACAAAAAGGCAAGTAACAAATCCACCGCTGAAAGCAGTACTAAATGCAGTACTAAAAGTCATCGTTCCGCGGCGGGCCTGCTCGCGGGTGTCGCCAGCGGCTGCTGGCGGCTGCCCCGCGTCCCCACGGCAGTTCTGAATAACAGAGCAAGCAGCCGCCTAAAACCGGCCCGCATCCCGCACGAAGCGGGATGGATGAGTGATGCGCGCACGGCTAAGAGTCCGGGCCACTCATGCGCGTATGTGCGAGGGTGATATACAGACATGCTATGCAGCTTCAGCAACAGCCAACGGGATGGCGGACGAATTTGCTCCGTCTGATGGGCAGCGAGCACGCTCTCGAACCGCCACCAAGCTCATGACCCCGAGGAAATCTCTTGCGAGTATGGCCTCCTGATGAGCCCGGGTGGTGCACCGAGTGCCCCACGATGAGAGGGCACCCCGATCTGCGGCCAAGCATGCGACACCGCGCAGAGTGCGGCGCACCCCCTTGCTCACCACATCCATCGTACCGAAGACCATGCCCGTGAACTCCGACATATCCAAGACGTCTCGAAGAAGGCCCTTATGTCCGGGCTCCGTGTTGTGCCACGCCGCATCCCGCACTGCCGACCCCCGTTGTATTCCGTCCACCGGGGAGCGCTCAAACCGATCCACAGCCGTGGCCCGGGGGCACAGCAGCGTTGTACTTGACCCCGTACCGCATAGTCTATTGGTACCGCATAGTGGTACTATATAGGTACATGAGCTAGCGGGAAAAGCCGATCCGGAAACTACCCGAAAAGGTAATAGGAAACGTCCACTACAGCAATTCGCGGTGGAAGCAGCACCAGAAGAGGGCGCGGAATGAGCACGGGCAAACGCATCAAACTTGGCCGTATGCACTTCGGCAGGGAGAATGCCGCCCAAGGCACCATGCACCCAAGCTGAGACTCGTTGCAACAACTCTCGCCGCGTGCGCGGCAGGCAGGTGATGGCGGAACTCAGCGGGCTGGCTGGCAGCAAAGTTTCGAAGAGCATGGACGGACTGACCACGCAGCATATATAGTAGAGGCTGGTACTAGTAGACAATGCCAATGGTACGAGTACTCATTGACGATTCATCCCTCGCGTTGATATATGTATATGGAGATGCTTTACTAAATATGGAGATAACCGTACGTACCAGTACCAGTATAGCTAGCGACAGGGTAGTAGACACTTCAAAGGGAGCTAGGCAGGGAAGATTAGCCACAAAGTGCGCATGTTTTAATATAACACAGAAATCGCGGGGGACTTTCGGCAAAAGAGTTGCAAAAAAGGGAGGGTGGGTCGTGCATGTAGGAGGACAGCAAAAAACTTAGAGAATGGTCCCATCTAGCGACGATGATGGTTTCAAAAGATTTGACGGTACTGGGGTTTAGGTTGTTTGTCGAGTGCGGCAAGCTCAAAGTGCCGTACTGCAGCATTAGTGCCAGCAAAGCACCAACCAAGACTGCCCGTGCACGCGTGCATTGCGCTTTGGCCGCCTCGTCGAATTGGCGTGGCGCAGAGGACCCGGGCAGCCGGTATAGACACCCGCATATCCGAAGGGAGGTAGGCCAGGGAGACTAGCCACCTCAGTCTTCAAAAATGCGGAGGGGGCGGGGCGGCGCTCGGCAGAGCGCGGGCGCCGCCGAGAAGGCTGCGGAGGACCACCGTGGGAGAAAGCCAGCCGACCGGGAGCGCGGCGGCGCGGGTAGGAAGCGTAGTCGGGTCGATGTAGCCGTCGATTACTGCAGAATTGCGGGCCCAACCAGTGGCGGCGGATTGTGTCCAGAGGCACGCCAACTGCGTTTGCACCGGACGCCACGCCCTTCCGTGAGGAGTGCGAGCTCCACACGAAACCTTCCGGGGGGGGGGGAGGGGGGGGGCTCGATATTGATGCGGCCTTCGGCCCGCTTGAGCCAGTCGCAGCGGGTAGCGGCGTTCCGCGTGAGGGGTGGTCTGGCACCGTCGCAGGGGAGCGCCTAGAATCGGTCGGGTTGCTTTTGCGGAGGCGGGGGGAGTATGGAACGCGGCATCGCGGTAGGTGACGAAGCGGCGAACAAGGGCTGTCTAAGTGGGCACGGCGGAAGCATGGCTTTGAAGTAGGGGCTTGAACCCGTCTCGACGCTTGCGATGACCCGCCGTTATTTTTTGGTTGACGAAGACGTTGACGCTGCGGGCGTCGATGGCCATGTCGTGCGTGCCGCATGAGACGCTAGACCCACTACCACGCGAGTTAAACATGAACATCGAACACACGGTCGCGCCGGCGCAAAGGATGTTACCGTCGTCGGGGGTAGATGTAAGAAGGCAGCAAGGTCGTCGAAGAGGTCGGAGATGACGTCGCACAACAGGGGGCGCGCCGAAGCTCCTCGTTGGTTGTGTGCTTGCGGAGCTGAAGCGCACGCTCCATATAGGTGATAGGCGGACCGGTGGCAGGGGCGTCATAACGACCGACCGGTGTGACGCCGGAAGGTGTTGATGGCGGAGAGGTAGTGTTGCAGGGAGCCGGCGCCGATAGTGCCGCGCTCTGCGATCCATGCGAAATAGCGGACCCACGTTGCCCCGGTGCACTCCAGAGGTGAGACGCCGTCCTCGTCGATGCAGATATCGGCGAAAAGGCAAACCTTGCCCTCGTCGTACTTGGAGTAGGTGCCGACTGTGAGCGATTTAGTCAAAAGGTTGAGCACCTTGGCACTCCATTCGTCCGTGCCGTACATAGCTTCGATGCTGCCTTGCATGAGCTCCTCTAGGCGGCCTTCGCCTCGTGTCGGCGATAAAATACGGGGGCGGTTTCGTGGAGCGACGGACTCGCGCCTAAATGCGCCGTGTGCTGCCGCGGATTTTGCTGATGGCGTTGGCCGGGTGCTGACGATGACGACGGGAGCATATGCAGTACGAATGTAATGCCGGGAAGGTAGGTTGATGTAGCCGGCTGACCTCGTAGCGGGCGCGTCGCGCGAGCCACGTACCTAGCCCGACGGGCTGCGCGCGAGAGGGCGATGTGCGAGCGGCGGGCAGAAAGTGTTAGCGCGGCAAGTCGAGATGGGCGCGCGAGAAATGGGGCCGGAGTCGGTGTATATTTTCGTGAAGTAGAAATTTACATTCAAATTTGAATTAATTACAACGTGCTACCCGGCTGCTCTCCACCGCTAAGACCGGGTTGTTCTTAGGGCCTACCATCTGTAACCATAGTAGGAACACATATAGTTTAATTGCAGGTCAAGCTTCCGGCCACCCTCTTTCGTTTCTAAACCCCGTCTCCTTCCATCACGTGATCAGAAGCTGTATTATTTTCCGGATAACTACGTCTAGCCGCACGTACAAGCGACTGCCGCTAATTGGCAGCAGTACGGGGATTACAAATGCAAAACTCGCCCCACCCCCGTAAATAAGGTGTTCATGTACATCGGTAATGCACCGGCACCGCGCAGTCTTCGGTCGTCGTGCTGCGTCTTGGCTCTGCCTGCAACTATCGCTGAAAATATCCCGCAGGTCGCAGTAGTGTTGATTGCCCCACCGCGCCGGCGCTGTTGCGGTCCGCCGGCCTCGGCCGCGGTCCACCGATGCTGCCTCGTCCATCTCTCCCGCCTGAGCTCTTGCGGTAGGATCCCCAATGGGGACTGGAGCGAGAAAGGCGGGCACCAACCCCCCCCCCCCCCCCTCCCCCCCCATCCGTCCGCGTGTCGTCGCTCCGTGGTCGGGACTAGGCCGGTCATGCTCGCCCGCTCGCTTCCGCAGCGCGCCTCGCGTCGCTGCAGCCGCCCGTCCATGGTCAAAGCAAGGTGGCCGCCAGCCGACTCCTCCCGTTGCATGGCTGCGACTCCCTCAGGGTACTCCGGCTCCTGTCTGATGGCCCCTTAGTCGTTGCCACGCCTAGCTCCCCCCTCCCCCCCCTGAACGCCCGCCCCACTTTTAAGTGCCGGCGGGCTCCCGTCTCCTCGCGCTCGCCGCCCTCGCCCGTTCTCACGGGGTGGCTGAGGGTTTCCCGTGTGTTCCGAACGGGTCAGCCGCAGATTGCCGCTATATTAGGCCGGGCATCGAGTGATTCACATGTGCAACACATACGGGTGGGGGGTACACACGCCAGCTCTTTTGCCAGTCGGTCGCGGGTCGAGGTACGGTCGCGGGGGCAAGGTACGAGAACACGACTTTTTGGAACACCCTACTTCGCGAGTAGGCTCCCCCCGTCCGAGTCGTAAACACCCCCTCCCCACCCGTAGGCGGATCTCAGAGAGGCCGCCGCAAGGCCGAGGTCGTACAAGAATTTTTTTGCAGGCCCCGTACATGGTTGTTGCCCGGCGGCGGCGCCAAGAGGCGCTATTGGGACTCCGAGTATTATTTGAAAAGCCCCCCGTATGGCTCCATGGTCGTCGCATGATCCATTGACTCGCCACAACCGGCCACCCCGCTCAGCCCCCTGCCGCACCCAACCGGGCAAGGGTCTTAGGGGCTACAAGCAAGGTGAGGTGAGGTAGAGCTGAGGGTGGTGCCGCCGGGGCTGCCGCACCCAGGATCCTCAGCTCCCGGTGGGCCGCAGCTTGGGTGCGGGCGCCTAAAGTAGAAGGGCATGTTAAAGTTGGAGGGGTTGACATAGGCAAGGGTAGGGAAAGGACGACGACCCGGCTGGGCGAGTTCGTAGTCAGGGAGTCCCGCTCATGCCGACGACTTCAGTGCACTGTCGCTTGGAAAGCACGCCCGGAGTCGTGTCCTTGAAACGATGTTGCAAGGGGGTCGGCACCGAGGAGCAACCCATCATTCGGCCTTGTCGGTCGTCTAGCCCGCGACCTTCGTCTTGCCCTTACCAATGTCCTTGGCGGTGTCTTTGGCGGTTCGTGCCGCCGCCGCCTCGCGCGTCGGTCGGGTGGTCTTGAAGTAGTCGCGGTTGTTGCCGCTCCCGTCACAGTCGTGGTCGTTGCGCCGTTTGCCACCTCCGAAGCGCAGGCGGACCGACGTCTTCGCGGCACTCGCGATGTTCGTGATCCTTGTAGAGCTCCGGCAGCTCGGTGAACTCGGGCGGTTCCATTTTCTCGGTGCCAAGACGGAGCTATCGCTAACATCGAGAGCTAAGGGGCCGCCGTTGTGCATTTACGTGTCCTAGTGCTTGCGAAGGTAGGCCAAGCGGAATCAATGACCGTCGTCGACGGCCTCCATGCTGTGGACGACGGCCTCGAGCCGCTGCCCGAACGCTTGCATAGTCACATCGGTGACACACGCCGCAACTAGCAGCTTCACTGTGAGATTCAGATGTGACGTAAATGTGCCCTACTGGTGACGAACGACGACATACGGGGACGATACGGGACGGACGAGGGACGTGGATTTCATACCCAGTAGCGACGACTATCGCGCGCGACCTGTAAAGTACTATATGAATTTCTCGTTTCCATAATTTCATCAAATTGATATGCGCACGCGGGCTCGCGTGTCGCCCGCCGACGCGGAGCACCCGGGCTAAGTACAGGCGGATGTACGCACTCATTGCACATCGCCGCACATCGCTGACCGCACATCGCTGACCGCTGACCCCGCGGTGTGCCGCGATGTGCGGCACGACGGGCGGAGGTGTGGGCGGATGTAGGTGGTACGGTAGGTGGTAGGCGGTAGGTGGTGTTCGTAGGTGCGCGTTTTAATGCAGCCGCCCTAACTGCTGATGATTGTGTAACGCCCCAGCACGCGCATGAAGTACGGGGTCGCCTCACGGTCACCGCCGCTCACCGTTGAATCAAGCGCGGACAGCCGCGCACTCGCATCTGTGTTGCCTGCCGGTGGTGGGTTACATCCACCCCAACTCTCAACCCCCCCCCCCGCCCCCCGCGCGCGGCAGCAGGCATGCCGGCAAAGGGATGGATAGCGAGTGTGTCGAAGGATGGCGTGTACACATGCAAGCACTGCCACGGCATCGTGACGGGTAGTAGTGAAAGGACGGCGCGAGAGCGGCACTTCCGGAAATACCCGAACTGTAGCCACTCGTTGAAGCGTGCGGCTAAGTTGCGCCGCAAGGCCGCCTTATCACAACCAGCAGCAGCAGGGGCGGCAGCAGCAGCAGCAGCAACAGCAGCAACAAGCGCGGCAGCAGGAGTAGCTGCAGCCGTCGGAAACGGCCCGCCGGCGCCGGTCTCGGACGACGGCGGCTCGAAGGTGGACGATGTGATGGGCGTGGGGGAGGACCCCGTTGGCGAAGACGGTATGGACATCGACGCGCCTGCGTGGCCGCCGGCGGGCGTCGAACCCGCGATGAGGGCGTGATATGGAAAGGCGATCCCGGCGACTTCTACATGAAGGTCATCGCCAAGAAGTTCCGGGGAGTATGGCACTACGGCGTGATAACCGGCGTCGTTACCGAGTGGGTGTTGGAGGACTACGGCGGGGCGACCCAGTGGCGCGCTGTTTTCGAGGACGGTGACATTGTGGACCTTCTGCGTTCAGAGGTGAGTGGGCCCGGCCTGTGTGCTGGTGGCACCACTCACCTGCGGTTGTATGGAATCACACGCACCCGCCCGGTCGGCGTGGCAGGTTGTGGAGGCTATGGCGGCTGCCCAGGAGCACCCCACTGTGGATGCGGACGGGGAGGCTCGCTTGGTAACCGTCCATCAAGGCGATGACTTGTCCAGTGAATCACGCACCTTGCCCGGCGTGCGTTCAACACAACCCGGCTGGCGGAGGCCAAGCAGAACACTGGCTGCCATGGCGTGTGCCATGTGCATGTGGTCCTGGGCTATGTCAACATGATCAACCTCTTCCCCCTCGCGCCGTTCCACCTGTTTTTTTTTGGCTTGGGAAGGGACTTCTGGAGGAAATTTGTCACCGTGCAGGGCCACATTGGATTCCGAGCTATGAAGCAGGAAGACCGGCGCCAGGCTTTAGTCCCGATACCCAGCAACTTTGAACGCGGGTTGCGCCCTTCGTTTGCAGTGTCCAAGAATCGAAAGGTAACCCCCCCCCCCCCCCCCCCCCCGGGCGTGGGCGTGGGCGTGGGCGTGGGCGTGACGGCATTCCCCTCCATGACTGCAGGGTCAGGCAAGGTGACGGTGCAGTCCGGCTGGGTCATGGAGGACTGCTTGCACCACATGGAAACGTTTTCCATTCTTAACGCCGGTCCGCTGCTCGAGGAGGCCCGGGTGAAGGCGATCATGACCGAGAAGGAGCTTCGCGTCCCTAGGCGGTGCTTGGGCACATGTACAAGCGCATGCAAGGAGCTGCGTGGTTCGTCACGCGGTGGGGGTTGCAGAATGTGGTGACGGAGGAGGACGGCCCCGAGCGCAAGGCGCAGGTGGACGCGCTCACTAGGGAGGGGAGGACTCGATACCCCGCGCGGCGCCAAGGCGCGGCGGCCGGGGCAGCGCGGCGCCAAGGCGCGGCGGCCGGGGCAGCGCGGCGCCAAGGCGCGGCGGCCGGGGCAGCGCGGCGCCAAGGCGCGGCGGCCGGGGCAGCGCGGCGCCAAGGCGCGGCGGCCGGGGAGCGCGGCGCCAAGGCGCGGCGGCCGGGGCAGCGCGGCGCCAAGGCGCGGCGGCCGGGGCAGCGCGGCGCCAAGGCGCGGCGGCCGGGGCAGCGCGGCGCCAAGGCGCGGCGGCCGGGGGAGCGCGGCGCCAAGGCGCGGCGGCCGGGGCAGCGCGGCGCCAAGGCGCGGCGGCCGGGGCAGCGCGGCGCCAAGGCGCGGCGGCCGGGGCAGCGCGGCGCCAAGGCGCGGCGGCCGGGGCAGCGCGGCGCCAAGGCGCGGCGGCCGGGGCAGCGCGGCGCCAAGGCGCGGCGGCCGGGGCAGCGCGGCGCCAAGACAGCGGCGGCCGGGGCAGCGCGGCGCCAAGGCGCGGCGGCCGGGGGAGCGCGGCGCCAAGGCGCGGCGGCCGGGGCAGCGCGGCGCCAAGGCGCGGCGGCCGGGGCAGCGCGGCGCCAAGGCGCGGCGGCCGGGCAGCGCGGCGCCAAGGCGCGGCGGCCGGGGCAGCGCGGCGCCAAGGCGCGGCGGCCGGGGCAGCGCGGCGCCAAGGCGCGGCGGCCGGGGCAGCGCGGCGCCAAGGCGCGGCGGCCGGGGCAGCGCGGCGCCAAGGCGCGGCGGCCGGGGCAGCGCGGCGCCAAGGCGCGGCGGCCGGGGCAGCGCGGCGCCAAGGCGCGGCGGCCGGGGCAGCGCGGCGCCAAGGCGCGGCGGCCGGGGCAGCGCGGCGCCAAGGCGCGGCGGCCGGGGCAGCGCGGCGCCAAGGCGCGGCGGCCGGGGCAGCGCGGCGCCAAGGCGCGGCGGCCGGGGCAGCGCGGCGCCAAGACAGCGGCGGCCGGGGCAGCGCGGCGCCAAGACAGCGGCGGCCGGGGCAGCGCGGCGCCAAGGCGCGGCGGCCGGGGCAGCGCGGCGCCAAGGCGCGGCGGCCGGGGCAGCGCGGCGCCAAGACAGCGGCGGCCGGGGCAGCGCGGCGCCAAGACAGCGGCGGCCGGGGCAGCGCGGCGCCAAGACAGCGGCGGCCGGGGCAGCGCGGCGCCAAGACAGCGGCGGCCGGGGCAGCGCGGCGCCAAGACAGCGCATACAGCGGAATCGGCGGAAAGGGATGCATTACAAGCTGTGGACGGCAGCCGCTGAAAACTATGCGGTCATGCCGCAACAACCCCAGCACTGGCTTCTGGATACCTCTGATCTGGCTGACGGCGGCGGGCTGCGGGATGCAGGGCCGCATGACTGAGGTGGCGGTGCTGGTGAGCCCGCAGAGTCTGCATGCGGCGGAGGCGGCGCAGCCGCATAGGCACTAGACAATGCTCTGAAGCGAGCCCCAATTGTCTGCCCAGCGCCTGCCCCAATGTAACGCACCAGCTTGGCAGCAATTGGCAGCTCTTTTGCCCCCCCCCTCCACCCCACAGACACACTACCAATACCAGTTTCTCATCCCGGCGGGCAGTTGATGCGTATACCCAGGCTTGTGCGTACGCGGTGCGGGGGGGGGGGGGGGGGGGATCACTATAGCTAAGCTAGTGATGTGAGATATGAGTGCAGCAACAGATATTGTGCAAGATATTATACGATGGCATGCAAGCGGGTCCCCGCTCTTCCACAATCATTGGCCCTGCTCCCTCTTGCCCCGCCCCCGGTGCCCTTTAGCTGCTCTCAGCATCCCGAGTGGGATGGGCGGGGCAGCGGTTGCTACCGAGTGAGGCGTAGCATCGTTTGCAGTAGCAACGCAGCCTTTCCGGTGTGACGCCGCCTGGATGTAACCCAGCAATACGCGCAAAGTGCAAGTGCAAGCTGCTGATGGCGGGGATCCCGCGCGGGGGGGGGGGGGGGGGGGGGCAGCGGCTGTGGGATAGGCGCGGCAGCGGTTGCTACAGAGTGAGGCGTCGCATTGTTTGCAGTAGCAACGCAGCCTTTCCGGTTGCATAGTGTGACGCAGCCTGGATGTAACCCAGCAGTACGCGCAAAGTGCAAGTTTTACACGTCCGTGTGCCCCACCCAATGACATTGCGCCCGACCTCACTGACGGCATGTCTCGCTCTCCTTCAGCTCCTGGGCCGTCCGCCGCCTCACCCTGCGCACCCTACCAGCCGCGCGTGCCTTCTCGGAAGCCCCACACACGGCGGCGCGAGTCGCGTCGTGGAACGCGTCCCTGACATGGCGGAACTCCGCCCTCACCGTGGCCGTGGTCGGGCAGGGGACTGCCCGCTGATGGGTCGCCATGCATGGGTACTTGGGGCCGCACAAAGCCGGGGTGCCGTCGCAGCAACACTCCCAGTCCGTCCGTTGGCCGCAGTCCACGCATGACGGGCGTCCGGCCAGGACACGCACATGATAGTGCACGTGGCCGCCTCCCGCCACTGCTCGTAGTGCTCCGGTCAACATGGCGACGAGCAAGTCGGCATGTCCCGCAGGTGGCTGCGGGGCGGGTGGCGCGAGCGCAGCCTCGCTCGCTCGCCTCGACAACCCCCTCAGCCCGATCAGTCGCCTCGACCACGGCCTCCTCCGCCTCCTGACGCGGCGCACCAGGCGCCTCATCGTCGCCTGGCAGGGCGTCCCCCCCCGCAACGGCGCCGTCGGCGGTGGCCGACGCCGTCGTGGCGGGGTGTTGTGAGGAGGTGGCCCTAGACATAGGTGGGGCCGGCACCGCCATGTGTTGCTCCACATTCGGTGCGGTTCCTGACGCGACAGCTCCGTCGCACCAGTACCGGCGCCGGCACCCCACGCACGCCTGCTGGGCTTACCGCCAACCGGCATGTTTCCTTTGGGAGGCGGTTCATCCGCGTCGGAGGTGAGCGGCGGTGCCTGTGTGGGTGTGGATACTGCCCGGCCATTAGGGCTCCCGCCGCCTGTCGCTCCGCCGACCCACGCCGCGGCGTGTGCTGCGCCCCGCATAGTCGCCTCGAATATAATATACATGACGCGGGGACGGGGGGGGATTCGTGCGTTTCGTATGTCGGCGGAAAGGCGTGCGAAGCTGCGGCTGGCGAAGGTGGTGGAAGTAAGCGTGGCGGCGTCGGCGGCGTATTACCGTGCGTGCATGCGTGCGCAACCCCGCGGCAGCAAGCGCCGGACTCGGCGTGTGCCAGCGGCAGAGCTGCGAAGCCATGGACACGGTACGGGATGCCAAGTCTGGCTAAGCAACTGCCGAGGCTGGCGGCTTAACCCCCATGTCCGGCGGTTGAGGGACGGAAAGTGCGTAGAAGTTGATCGGGAAAGCGGGCATATAAGCCTGGCTGTGCTAGGTTCCTATTAAGTAATGGCGGTTTGTGCTAAGTAATTCTTAGGGGTAGACCATGCAGCGCAGGTAGGGGGGCGGTATGAATGAGGCCGGGCACATATACTGCTCCACGAAACGACACTGTCGCACGTGTTGAATAGACGCCCCCCCCCCCCCCCCCCCCGCCGGGTCGGCCCGCCGGGTCGGCCCGCCGACCCGCCACGGCATGTAATATCTGTCATGCATCGCCGGGGTATGTGTGAGTGGATGCCCCGCCGCCACATCCCCCCCCCACCCCCCCCATTTACACTTGTGCACTCATAAAGTTTGGGCTGGTTTCGGAGCAATACATGTACGTATGTATATACATACAATGGAACGTAGGACCTGCGCGGAAAGAGGGGGGGCTGGCGGAATGCGTTGGGGGTGCGTAGAGTAGCGTGTTGGTGAGATTCGGGGTGCATCGGACGCCGGATGCCCATCCACCCAGCGTAAAAGACGCCTACGTAATATTCACACTATATATATTCACACGCAAATGTGTGAAAACCGGACATTCCGTGCCGGATGGGTGGGAATACGGCGTCCGATGCAGCCAAAACCCCAGCAACACGCTATTCTATGCACCGCCAATGCACTCCGCCAGCACCGCCTCATTCTCTGTCGATTTCGAAAACGCCTTCACATTACCCACCGCTAATTGCAATTGCCACCGTGTAATGTTGTCACGATGTGCGCACACAACAACACTTACTACCGGTTCCGACGCGGATGGAGGCGAGGCTTGCGGAGTGCGTTGGGGGTGCGTAGAGTAGCGTGCTGCAAATAATTGGGGTGCATCGGACGCCGGATGCCCACCCACCCGGCGTAAAAGACGCGTAATATTCACACTTTATTAACACACAAATGTGTGAAAACCGGACATTCCGTGCCGGATGGGTGGGAATACGGCGTCCGATGCAGCCAAAACCCCAGCAACACGCTATTCTATGCACCGCCAATGCACTCCGCCAGCACCGCCACATTCTCCGTCGATTTCGAAAACGCCTTCACATTGTCCACCGCTAATTGCAATTGCCACCGTGTAATGTTGTCACGATGTGCGCACACAACAACACTTACTACCGGTTCCGACGCGGATGGAGGCGAGGCTTGCGGAGTGCGTTGGGGGTGCGTAGAGTAGCGTGCTGCAAATAATTGGGGTGCATCGGACGCCGGATGCCCATCCACCCGGCGTAAAAGACGCGTAATATTCACACTTTATTAACACACAAATGTGTGAAAACCGGACATTCCGTGCCGGATGGGTGGGAATACGGCGTCCGATGCAGCCAAAACCCCAGCAACACGCTATTATGTGCACCGCCAATGCACTCCGCCAGCACCGCCTCATTCTCTGTCGATTTCGAAAACGCCTTCACATTATCCACCGCTAATAATTGCAATTGCCACCGTGTAATGTTGTCACGATGTGCGCACACAACAACACTTACTAGCGCGCTACCGGTTCCGACGCGGATGGAGGCGAGGCTTGCGGAGTGCACTTGCGGTGCACAGACTAGCGGGAGACTAGACCCATTGTCGCTTATTTACAAGCACGGGCGGTGCTGCCAGACCTGATCGTCTACGGCCGATATAATATTCACACTATATTAACATCGGTGCACACCGCCGCACACCGCCGCACACCGCCGCACACCGCCGCACAACGCTGCGCGCGCACATTCGTCGCACACATTATCCCGGATTCACTCGCCGTATCCATTACGCCGTGCTACTTCAACAATAAACATTGCGAAATTACACCGACACAATGCCGCACCGACTAGCTCTTGACAATACGTGCATATAAATAGTAGTGGCGCGCTGCTCCTCGCCTCCGATGTGTCGTTGACTGCTGCGGAAGGCGGTCGTCGACTGGGTGTTAGTTTCTCCACCTCGGCCGCCCCCCCCCCCCCCCCCCCGCCCCCCCCCCCCCCCCCCCGCCTCACCGCTCACAGCGCCATGGCCGACCTCGCCCCCCCGGGCAAAAGTGGGCGGCGAGCCTTGTTGTCTCGCGTGTCCGCGCCGCCGGCATCGAGGAGGACGAGAAAGACATGAGGAAACCCGTGACAAGGTGGGCGCGCAACAAAACACTCCATCCTCCGCATTAGCACGCACCCACTCGTGGCTAACTTGTGCCGCGCGCAGGTTCGTCCGGGAGCGCCGTAAGGCCCACCTCAACGCCAAGGCTTCCACAGTGCCAGCGGCGCAACTCGTGGTGGCCGAGGAGGCCGCATCCTCAACCGCTTAAAGGCGAAACGATTGTGGCTTGTTGTGGGTGTCTGGGCACAGGGGGCGTCCCGACGCCAAGGTAAGGAAGCTCATGGCGGCGTCGTCGACGGCACAGCCTCCCGGGGTGGTGAAGACACTTACTGACGGATGACAAGAAGCGGAAGAGGCCAGTGAAGAAACGCCGAGGTAAGAAACTGACGGTCGCGGAGTCGGAGGCGGAGTCGGAGGCGCAGGCGCAGGCGGAGGCGGAGGCGGAGGCGGAGGCAGCGAGATCGTCGAAGCGGAGGGTCCCCCGGGCACGCAAGAACAAGAACAAGCAGTAGCCCCCGCCCCCTTTACCCCCCCCCCCCCCCCCAGGCGGGAGCGGCTGGCGGCGAGGGGGGGCGGGGGGGGGCGGGGCGGGCGTGGTCCCCCCGCCCCCGCACCCCCCCCCCCCCCCCCCCCCCCCCGGGCCACATCCCCCGATGGCAGCTGTCGCGAATATTGTAATTCAATCATTCTTCGGCAAACCGCTGCCTGCCCCCGCCCTCCCCCTCGCGAATATTTATGTAACGTGAGCACTCTTTGGCAAAACATGGCAGCCAAACCGCCCATCTGATGACCTTTGATCGGACGGCTGGCAGGCCCGATCAGCAGTACTAGTACTACAAATTCCACAGTGTTACCAAGTACGTACGGCTGCGATTTGCGCTCCCATGTACTAATAGTCGTAGTTATCCACAGGACGACTAGGGCTCGTGCCCGGGTACCGGGTACCGGGTACTACATCCCCGGTACCGGCGTAATAAATATATCGCGTACTACCCGGTACCACACGGACAACCTTGTACCTTGTACGTCAGTGCCATGTACGCTTCACCGGGCTGGTACGGCTACCAGAATGATGACAAAAAGGATTTATCGCCCGCCGGCAATAACGCCGGATGTACTCGCACGTAACTAAATGGACGTGCCGCCACCAGCAGCAGCCTTCACGGATAAATAATAGTCGCTAGTAGTAGTGCTTCGTCACCTGTATGTCACATCTGAATCTCACAGTGTCAGTACTAAAGCACTAGCGCTAGTGAGTGCGTGCCAACGCACATGTGCTAAAGCATCAATGATTTTGCACCCGTGCTGCTAAAGCACAAGTACTAGACAGTGTCGGCACCCGCATACCCTATGGGCATGGAGGAAAAAGGAAATCCAAGAACAAGGCTCTAAACATTTCAAAGGGAGGTAGGCGGGGAAGATGAGCCACCTCTGTCTTCATGAATGCGGAGGGGGCGGGCGGGGCGGCTCCCGACGGCGCGGGGTTGCTGTCGAGAAAGCTGCCAAGGACCACAGGTAGAGAGAGCCAGCCGGATAGAAACGCGCCGGCGCGGGTAGGACTAAGCGTCGTCGGTTCGATGTTGTCGTTGATTACTGCAAAATTGCGGGTCCAGCCGCCCCAGTGGCGGATTACGTCCAGGGGCGCGTGTGCTGCATTTGCGCCAGACGCCGCGCCCTTCCGCAAGGAGTGCGAGGTCCACACGAAGCCTTCGGGAATTGGGAAGGGGGGGGGGGCTCGATTGATGCGGTCGACGGCCCGCTTGATCCAGTCACCGAGGGTCATGGAGACGTTCCATGTGAGGGGCGGGGTAGCTCCAACCGTCGCCAGGGAGCGCCCAGAATCGGTCCGGTGGTTTGGCCAAGGGGGCTGCTCGGAATGCCGCGTCGCGGTAAGCGATGAAGCGGCGGAGGAGGGATGTCCATGCGGGCACGGCGGTAGCATGGATTTGGAGTAGGGGCTTGAATCCGTCTTGGCGCTTGCGATGTGCCCCTATCATTCGCTTGCGATACCTGCGATACCTGCGCTTGCGATGTGTCTTGGCGCTTGCGATGTGCTTGAAAAGGTTGACGCTCTCGAACGTCATCCGCGGGCTCGTCTAGCTGCCCGTGAGATGCCGCTGCGCTGACGGCGGGCGAAAAGGGTTAGCGCTTGAAAGCAATACAAGAGATCCGAGCATGTCATATACATGCAGGCAGCCGCATATATAGCCATATAGAGGATGCACGGGCAGCCGAGTACCGGTATATCGCGTTGTGCTCGTATCGATAACGGGCAGCCGAGTATCGGTACGAGTTAGCTAACGTTCCATTCTGTCCCATCCATGGACGACCATTCCGATTTCCGGGTGATAAGGAAGTCGATGAACCGCATGGATCGATGAACCGATGGATCGCAGCCAAGGCTCCGAGAAACCAGTAAAAGCAATACAAAATATCCGAGCATATCATATACCTGCGGGCAGCCGCATATACAGCCATATAGCCGGTACACGGGCAGCCAAGTACCTGTATATCGCGCCGTACTCGTACCGATAACGGGCAGCCGAGTATCGGTACGAGTATAGCTAACAACGCGGCTGGTTGGGGGGTCGTGCCAGAAGGAGAGTCGGTGTAGACTCGCGATGTTGACGCTGAAGGGCAGAGTGGCGCCGGAGGGGTTGACACCGACAAGGGTTTAAGGGAGGATGACGGCTCGCGCATGAGGGTGAGCGGTGAGGGAGTCCCGCTCATGCCGACGACTCCAGTTCAGCGTTACTTAAAAGGCGCGCCCGGAGTCGTGTCCTCGAAACGTAGCTGCATCGGGTCGGCACGGCGGAGCACCCCATCATTCGGCCCTGTCGGCTGAAGGCGGGCCCTCAACCTTCGCCTTGCCCTTACCTTTAGTCCTGCTTGGTGGCGTCCTTTGCAAAGGTGGGTCGTGGCGGCACCGCCTCGCGTCCCGGGCGCGTAGTCTTGAAGTTGTCGCGGCTGCCGCTGCGGCCGTCCCTGTCGCGGTGGTTGCGCCGGAGGGCGCCGACGAAGCGGCGGCGGGCAGTGGCTTTCGCAGCACTCGCGATGTTGGCATCGTAGACGCGGTCCTTGCAGAGCTGCAGTAGCTCGTAAAACTCGGGCGACCCTAGGTTTTCGGTGCCGGGGCGGAGGGAACGCTCCCGTACGACGTCGAGCGCAAAGGTATCGCCGTGGTGCATCCGCGTGTGCCAGTGCTTGCGGAGATAAGTGAGACGGAATCGATGGCAGTCTTCGACGGCCTCCATGCTGTGGACGATGGCCTCAATCCGCCTCCCGAAGACAAGAGTAATCCCCTCGGTGACGCATGCCGCCGCCAACAGCTTACGTAGCTCGATTGTCGAGCCGGCGATGAAGGCTCCATAGCACGCGGCGTGGTAGTATTCATCTACTGTCGGCTGGAGGCGGGGTTTACCGAGCAAGTACGCGGGCACGCGGTCGAGGGCGATGGGGAAGAGCCCGGGGAATCGCATACTGTCGGGAGGCTTTCCGTTCTCGAAACCGGGCAGAGCCGTGGCGAGGGCGGTTTTCCAGTCAAGGTAGTGTGGTTCGCTCGAAGGGGCGAAGGGCGCACGGACGTTTTGGTCCTGACCACCGGCGCGGGACTCGTTCCCGCCCGGAATGGCGTCCTCTTCACCGGCGGCTGCTGCCGGCGGCGTAGGAGTCTCTTGAATGGTGAAGAACATGGAGAGATGCTCCTGGAAGCGTTGCTTCAATCTTATATCTTCCGCCTTACGACGCGCCGCCTCGGTGAATAAGTCTGCCTCAGTAGTGGTTGTTTTGACAGCCGCCGCTTTGCCGACAGCCGCCGCTTTGCCGGCGTCGACCATCATGGGGGCGGTAGGTGAGCTGCGGTTAGACATCTCAAAGGGGTCGTCGGGAAGAGAGTAGCCGCGTGGGGAAGAAAGAAAAACAGAGCATGGGCTCGAGCTGGTCATGTAACAGTAGTGAGAGCGGAGGATGGAAGGTTTAGTGCCGTTTCCGAGGGACTGAACACTCTGCACGGTCCGAAACCGAGAGTTAGTGATGTGCGGGCAGGCGGCCAGCTCGAAACTAAGAGAGTGGTCCAGTGAGTCTAGCGGACGATGATGGTTTTACAAGATTTGATGGGTACGGGTGACCGCCGTTCTCGCCGTAGTGGGCGGCACGCAAAGTGCCGCGTACATCGGCTCTCAGTACTAAAGCACCAGTAGTGATGAGTGCCAAAGCACCTGTGCCAAAGCACCAGTGTTTTTGCACCCGTGCTAAAGCACCCATACTTGTGTCGGCACCCGCATACCCTAACTAAGGCAGGGAGGGAAAAGGAAACCCCAATAACACAGCTGTACATGTACTAAACAAGCGGCGGGCGCACGTACCGGTACAGTACCTTATTGTGCGTATGGGTCGCGATGGGGTCATCAATCCTATACGGTCTGTAGCTCCAGTTAGTGGCAAAGTACGGGTACATCACTATGATGCGGCATACCTCTACTGTAACTCGGGCTCGCCGCCCCTACAGGTACCGGTACTGCGCTAATCAGCGAATTTGTAGCGTTATTAGAATGCTTAGTAGTCGCTCGACACCGTCTGACTGTCACCTTCGCGTCTCGCGCTGTGCCGTCAGACGGAGTCGCTCCTCCACACAACCCACGTTTGGAGCTCGGTTGTGAGCAACTTCCTGACCTGTTGCAGGTTACGAAGTGAACTCTTGGTTCCCCCGCACAGAGCCTCGTCCCGAGCGCGCCGCGATGAACTCCAGCGGGATCGGCCGGCTGCTGTCGATGGCGGGCCGCTTCGGTGGCCTGTTCACCCGGCGGGAGATGGTGGGCGCCGACGTGGCCGGTAACAAATACTTCCGGTGAGGGCGCAAAGGGGGAGAACAGTTGTGGTGGTGGTTGTGGTGGTGTGTGTGTGTGAGGGTGAGGGGGGAGGGGGCTGTCAGGGCCACTACCCCCACGTTGTGCACTGTCCACGGCACTCGCGCTCAAAGCGGTGTGCTGCTCGGCAGCCCATTGGGAGCAGGGCGACCGGTCCAACGGTACGCCCGGCGCGCACGCCGAGTCTCTTCCGGACGTCGCTAAACAGCCCCCCCCCCCCCGCCCCCACCCCCGCCCTACCTTCTCCCCCTTCTTCCCCCAACGACCGGCGCACCGGACGCCTTACGTGAGCTGCAGGTGGAAAGAAAAGAACCACGAGGTAATGCTGTGGTGATTTTGCCCTTCGCGGTAATTGCTTTTTGATTTACTTTGCGACCAAAAAGCCCATCTGCAATAATAATTTATGTTCCTGTATGTACGACGAGTATATCCCTACGCGAGCAGGCCGTCTTGAAAATATGATAGAACGAGAGCCGCACTTGGGAAATGCACGGGAGGGTCCTACAGTCTGCCCTTTGCGCTACCCTGGCACTGTCTTCTCACATGCGAGCGCCGTGCCGGTGCAGGGGGAGATGGTGGAGAAGCGGGTATGCGAGTACCCGGACGACGACTACGACCCCACGACGGTGCCGGTCATCTGGAAGTCGTGGCTGCAGGGCGCGCGGGAGCACCCGCCCAGCGAGGCGGACATGGCGATGTGCGTCCCCCCGAGCGTCATTGCGGGATCTTGTGTGTGTGTGTGTGTGTGTGTGTGTGTGTGTGTGTGTGTGTGTGTGTGTGTGTGTGTGTGTGTTGGGGGGGGGGGGGGGGGGCTCTCCAGGCCAGATGTGGGCATGGGGGCTGACAGCAGCGGGCAGGAGGAGGGCGGGATTAGGTGTGGCCTGGTATGCCATAGCGGAAGACACCGCGGGCTCACGACATGGCGTTCTTGGGGGCGCTGCAGGATCGCGAAACGGGAGGCGGACCTAAAGCAGAAGGTGGCGGCGCTGGAGGTAGAGGAGGAGAAGCGGCGCTTCAAGGTCCCCCCCCCCCCCCCCCCCCCCCCCCAACCCGATGCACTGCAGTGCGCCGCATGCCGCTCGGGTGGGGTGACTTGCCGCGCAGTGTGGAGGCGATAGAACGACGACCATGACTGCTGCTGTGCGAGTAGGCGAAGAGCCTGGAGGGCTCCGACATGGAGGAGCACGGCGAGGCGGTGATCATGCACATGCTGGGCGCCGGCAGGCGGGGCGAGGTACGCGCTGCAAACAGCAGGCATCCTGTGGGGATGGGACTACGTTCGCTGCCGACCGGCCAACGGGCCGCATGCAGTGACAGCGTGGTTGCCTGGAGCCCAAGCTAGGGTGAAATGCGCCACTCGCAGGTACATGCACTCATCTTCGCTGACCGCATGCAGGACGGCGGGCCAGCAGATGGTGACAATAAGTAGGCGGCGCGGAAGCGTTGCATTTACTCAGCTGCCTGGCTGCAGCGTTGGATGTGGGACCCATGCCGCACCGCCACTGAGACGATACAGGAAGGGCCTGGTTTGTGGTATCAATTCGGTGACGCAGCCGGGAACCAAGGTGTTGTATGACGCTGCTCCCACACACCCGCGGGGGCTCTAGGCATAGTTACGGGGATGTGCAGCATGCCGCAAGATAGGGTCCATCGTGGCTGCTGGCGGCATGGGGCCAACAAGCTGTACTCTATCAGCTGCCCTTCAAGGTGGCCAAACCACCCCAGCCCAGCCCATCTCTAGGCACACGTGCGCTCCTTTCCCCATGTACCACCCCCATGGCTGTCACCTACCAGAAAGCCTCTCTGTGCCTCGTTGATGCGGATGGAGGAACTCTACCTGGCATAAGGGCCAATGGGGATGCCGCATGCCACCAGCGCGCACATCAACACCGGAGGTTACCGCATGCTGTCCCTCGTCCTCCAACCAGCAGCTTTAGCTTATAAAGGGGTCTTTTGCGGACAAGCGGCCGAGTCCAGTGGCATATAGTGTGGTTGCCCCCCCCTTCACCCCCCCCCCCCCCCCCCTCTCTGGCGACATCAGGAGCGCGCCCTTTCAACCTCTGTAGGAGAATCAACGTGAATTAAAAAATTCCAACTCGCCGTCTTTCACCGCTCAAGCTGAGATGCTCATTTGGTCCGGCATTGGAAGGACATCATCAGCGACTGTCTATATTTACACTTACGATGTCATGGTGCCCACTCGCGCCTGAAGGATCACATGCACGGCCCAGGGGTACGGAGCCATTAACATCACTATTAACTGCACGCAGACCTTTATCATCAGCGAATCACGAGGCACGAGGCGCCCGTGGCAGCGTCAACAAGCCCGAAGTGCTCACGTAGGACCTGAACTACTGTCATCTACTGCTTCCCCCCCTGCAACATTCTGCGGGGACTGTCCTTCTTCTGCTTGTCACTAGTGGCCGCCAGCACCGCATCATCCACCTTGTCATCAGCCATTGCCGCCGCAGCTGCCTTCTTTGCTCTGGCAACAACGGCGAGGGTGCTGGCATCGTCAACGTGGTTGACCAGCTTGGGCGCGACCACGTTCACATCTGGATCTGCCACGACCCCGTCCTTGACAGCCAGCAGCTGGGGGAAGAACGCGGTGCCCTTGAAGCTGTCGCTGACCGGGTCGGCGTCCCCCAGGAGGATCTCCCCGGTATTGGACTTCATGCTGGGGAAGTTGACCAGCCTGAGGTCGCCCAGTCCATTGCCATCGAGCTCCAGCTCATCCCCGTTCCTCATGCTGATGGCGCTGATTACCTGAGGGTTGCCAACTGCAGCTCAGCCATCGACACGAGCGCCGACGCACCCCCCAGAAAGTATTTGTCAGAACGTGCCTGCCTTTTGCGAAAGATTTAATATGTATTTGTATGACAAGTATAAACCCAAGTATGAAGGGCTTGGTATGATGACCAAACGAAGCGCCGCGACCCGCAGGCAGAACTCCGGAAAATTCGGATTAATGCCAAGTTGTTATTGTAGGTGCGCTGGCCCCTCCTAGAGGCTGGAGCAGGTGCAATGAGGCGGGAATGCCCTGGCACATTCAAATATATGTGGGGCCGCGTCTCGGCAGAAGGGGAACAAAACGTCGGTCGACAACCCGACATGCTTCAAATTGGGCACCGCACCTCAAGCTCTGGCGTATCAAACACCTCCAGCCCATCGCCGTTGTCGACGTCCATGTCGAGGATGCTCGGCATGGAGATGAATTTGATCTCCTCGTCGTCCGATATTTCTATTCCCTCGCCGACAACCTTGAGGCTGGGAAGCCACAGGCCGGCCAGAGCGTTTCCGGTGATATCGATTTCATCTCCAACCGACTGTAGGGCCTTTGCAGATATCCACCGCAGCTTGTCATTGTCTTCCACTAAAAGCTCATCGTAAATGCCCTTCACGCCAGCCATGTTGAGCAACCTGAGCTCAGGGTTGTTATTGACATCGACCCTGTTGCCAATAAGGGTGCCGGCGTCCAGATTAGACCCCACGTTAGCTACCCTGAGGTCATCGTTGTTATTGATATCCACCTCAAACACGCTCTGAAGGGCCGGTATGTTGATCAACTTCAGCTCTGGGTTCTCTTCAATCAGGATTGGGTCCTCGTCAGAGATAGTGTACTTGAGCTTGGGGAAGTCGACGATCTTGAGCTTATCGTTTGATTCCACCTGCCAGGTGGATGTCAGCACTGCGAATAACGCTCTCCAGAGGCGGGTGAGCGGTAATGCTGGTTGAATAAAAGGCGCAGCTGAATAAGTAAGCACACTGGTAGGTTGGATCAGGCAGCCGGCGGAGCTCACCAGCAGGCCGGCAGCGCTGATGGTCTGCAGTGAGGGAAAGGACACCTTCTGCAGCTTGTCATCATTGACAAACTGGATGCCGTCGTCATCATCACCGTTCTGCGACACAATGCGAGCCCGTGTCAGTGTGGGTAGGACACAATAATAGCACATGACTATCCCTATAAATGACAAACAAAAATGATATACAAACATGGCAATGCGTTCAGACAATATGCAACATGAAGCAGCTCGGTCCCCAGTTCATGACATGACATCCGCCCTTATTGCCCTTCATCACTCGATAAAGATGACAAGCTTGGGAGAAGAGTCGCGGGCGGAGAGGGTGATCAGGAACGCACGTGGATAGCAAACAGCGGGAAGTTTGCCTCCCTCAGCTCAGGGTTGTCGTTAACCGCGAAATCATTACTTGATGCCTGCGGAAAGCGGCAATGCGAGGGGGGGGGGGGGGGGTTCAGCGTAACAATGTGAAAGCCTAAATACCTAGCCTCAGGGTGCCTACTTCTTGGATGGGCAGTAATACGCGGATGGTATTCATTGCATTTGTTTGATTTCATGCATCAGCTTAGGATAAATGCAGACACGAAATATGGATCGATTGCCACAATTATTGAGTACCTTTACTAGAATGTGATGTGTATTTATATCATTTTTGAATAATACAAACACAACCATACAAAGTAACACAGAAAGTAATACAGGCGAACACACAGTTACAGTGGGAGATATGGAGAGAAGTAACCTTACATGATCTAAGTTGTAAATTTTTAATATAAGGATACATCTTGTATGTCCTTCAATGTGTGAGTGATGGGCTGATGCACGGTCCATGCCAGGATACTAGTCAGTGGGGGTGTGAAAGGGGAAGAAGGGGGATGGGGGGGGGGGGGGGGGGGGCGGGGGGCGGCTAGTACTTGCGCACCTTGAGCAACGGGAAGCTGATGTAAGTCAGGACTGTATTGTTACTCACATCGAAAGTGCCGTCCACCTGCTGCAGGGACGGCAAAACAAGCCTCTCCAGCTTGTCCATGTCCGTGATTTCAAATTCTCCTACCTGGCATCAGGAGTGTGTATGCACACGTTAGCCATGCCCGGCGCTGGCGGTCAGCAATTGTAGCAATCATGTTGGCATGCGCTAGCTCCCCCCATAGATGCGCGCGCCTCTCCTCCGTTTCATGCACAAAGCTCGCAAGACACCAACCCAATTTGCTGGCTATGTGACACTCCAACATATGTCTAGACTGCATCGTCATTCATCTCCACGCGCGGCTGAGCTGTAATTTAGCATGGGATGACATCTGTATAACAGGTACTTATGTCAAAAGTGGCCTAAATCCGGGTCGGCAGTTATTCGTGTCTGGATTAACGCAGTTCAGTGCTGAAGGAAGAGAAAATGTGAATTCACACTTGAAATATTATATTCATACATATGCATATAATTGCTTGCCGCTCGTAAGATAAATGTGGTCTGAGGACATCGTTAAGTTCCGCCAAGCTCATTCCACGCTGTGAGACTGGGTGGAGAGTGGGCGAAGTACATAGGACTACTCAGGTAACAATACATATTGTGCATTCAACAGTAGTCTATTTTTATTTCCTCTTGAGCTGAGCAAAATTTAGGCGTTGGACAAACATCGCGCACCGCATTTTTCAGCCTGGAAACGAGGGGCGGTGGGGGGGCGGGGGGGGGGGCGGGGGGGGGGGGGGGGGGGGGGGGGGGCGGGGGGTTTCGTAGGTATTACACATGCGCCGGGCCAGAGCGTACCTGTTTCAGAAGGGGGGCGTCAATAGCCTCTACATCGTCTAGATCATCGAATGTGAAATCGCCACCGGTGACAAGAAGCTTCGGGAAGGAAAACCTGCATGCAGCGTGGAAATTTGGCGAGATTCGTCGTCAGGTCGGGCGATCGATCGTCGGTGTTGGTGTTGCTAGTTCGGCGACGATACAATGACTGAGTATTATATATTTGTCCATGCATACTTCTGTGAGTCATCACACGTCCAATCTCATACATTACTCCTACCGCGGTCTTGTAATTTTAATAAATAGTCGAAGTCGTGTTAGGCTCAGCCAAGAAACCGGCGATGGACTACGGGTCCGTAGCTGTGTCGTTCGACATGTAGCACACACTTAAATACCCTCGTCGGACACAGAACAAACGACGACGAAGCTACCATTGCCCACAAGATGGTGTGTGCAAGCTGCGCGCGATGCACCAGGCGATACTTATTCTTCATTGTGCTCACCTTGCCACGCCGTCAAAGTCAAAATCGATATCACCCGTGACCACCCGAAGCTGCCTGAAGGTCAGCTCGCCGTCCACAGCATCATCGGCGTCCAGGTCAGCCACATCCTCCAGGTTGCCGATGAAATTAACGCACTCGTTCACGACTGTCCAGGCGGGGCAGGAGTCGTCGCACTTGTTGGGCGGGTCGCAGCCGGACGTTGCGTCAGCGGCAGGAACTGCGCAAGACAGCAGGATGAGTGCTGTCGCAAGCACGGCGGTGACGACGTGCTGAGCGCTGTAGGAAACCATACTGGAGCAGCTAGGCAGCGGCTACAGCAGCGTGGTGATAGCAGGCGTCCAAGTATAGGAAAATACACAGAGCTGCGTGTCGCACAATGAGAAACGTAAAATGCGTGAGGGTGAGGGTTTGGCTTCACTACATAAGCGTAAATTGAGAAAGATGAGACTCGCAACGCCGATTTCCCGACACTTTCCCGCTGGCGGACAGTAAGCACCTTAATATCCGCCGGGATAATTTTTGCCCCGCGTGTTGTTATAGTGGGATTTATTCCGAGGGGGACGAGGGGGCGGGGGCTCGGTAACATTGGCAAGAGCGCCCTCCATTTCGTCCCGCGCGGATTCGAGGCCCGCATTAGTCGAAGGCAATATTGTCCTAGAATTGTCGAAACGAGGGCCTAGAATCGTCGAACACTACCCGAGGGTCCCCGAGAATATGTGTACCTACGAGTCTACGAGTAATATACCTGTGCACTCAGCCATATTTGTCATCTTGCCTTTGGCTTTTGCACCCGCACCCGCTTCAGGCAAAAAGAATCGTTAACACGAAACGTACACCGGAGTATATATTCCGTTTAATGGGGGCGCCAGGCGGGCCGCGCGGGGGGGGGGGGGGGGGGGTCTCATACTCATATGTGGATGTGAATCATCTACATGTTGTGTTATCACATCCGTCGAAATTAAGTATACAACCCCGTGAAAATTTACGATATACTCGTATATGACATCATTTCGTTTTCTCTATGTACACAGTGTCATGTATGTTATCTGTAACTTTTGCAGCGGGAAGGACGAGGCACTTATAATAGGCACGAAGCCGGGTGTCTATTATAAAGCGTACCCGGGCTCGATTAGCTGCAACGACCTGCTACTGCGACGGCCTTTCTACTGTCCGAGGTGGGGAGGAGCGGGTAGGGGTGCTGAGGTGGCTCGTAGTCGCAGCAGGCGGCGTCGACGACCTCCGGTCGAGCACCCGATGAAAGAAAGCCTTAAACATATGCCCATTGCAAACCTATCTTCATATTATGTGGCGACTAGGTGGCAACCTGCAGTTGCCCAGTAGTGCCCTTTATGTACAGAGTTTGAAAGTTATTGATGAGCAAGTTAAGAGCTGTTATCCCCCGTCCCCAACGAGTAAATATAGTGATACCATCTGCGTAGTTTATAATAAAGACTGTATGTTTCTCTGCAGTACAGGCACCAAGTGCCTACCGCAATCACGAACCCGAGTATAGGGGGACTAACATTTGAAGTGGCATCAAGATATCCTGGTCTCAGGTGGTGGATACATATTTTACCTCATGCTGCATGAAGTTCTTAATTGATAAAACTGCCATCAAGTCCCAAGACTGAAAAATCCCCCCCCCCCCCCCCCCCCCCCCCTCCTTCCCCCATATACATCCCCATCAGCGCACCGCTGTGCGTGTGCTAGTGTGTGAGTAACGCCCCCCTCCCCCCCCCCCCCCACACACACACACACCTTTCCCTTCTGAACCCCTTTTCGTATACGCGGATGGCAGATGCTACTGCGCTTGCAAAAAAATGCGAGCGGGCTTTGAGTCTACACATGTTTTGCGATGTGATAATTGTGGGTGAATAAGACCTGCGGATTCAGGGGCTGCTATGCAGGCCGCCCTGGCTGCATGTTGAACGGCGGCACAATGGAGGGGCACGTAGGGAGCCTTGCATGGCCGGCGGATTGATGGCCTCCATTCACCCAGCTGCAGAACTGTGTGAACAGCACATGCCCCGCCAGCTGCATTGCTTGAAATGTCACTGGCCGGGGTATATTTATGCGTTTATCATACAGGTAAATCCGAACCGAAAAATCTACCGCGCTCATATCTCGATGACCGTACATAATTGGCCCAACCGTGTCTCAATGTGTGTCCATGCATGTGGCACGTAGGGGACGCACTTCAGGTATTCGGGGGTTGCCGGTTTGGGGGGCGGTATGTACTTGTAGGTGAGAAACATGCCGGGTACACGTTTACAGCCACTCAGCGCGCCCGCATGAGCTGGGAGCACGTGCGCGAGAGAGGTAGAGAGAGTCCAAACAGGTCTTACAGTCCCCGCGCCCGATGCGCCGCCAGCCTTGGAAGATAAGCAGCCCTCACTCCATGGACACTTGCATGCGGTCGTGCCGGTCCAGCGCCTCCACCAGCGGCTGCATCTGGTCCGCCTTCTCGTACATACCCTGATACCGATGGGGCGAGCCACATGTAAGTTCACGACCCAGTTCACCCATTGCGCGCACACCGCCATTTCACCACAATTTTCATAACGGGGTGTTGTTGGCATTGCTAAATCCACATGCAGCACAATACGAAACTTATATGACGGGGCCAAACACCAATTCTACACGGTCATGGCAAATACTCAGCCTCGCAACAAACGTGGTAGTGTTGTTGATGTTGTGTGTATTATAAGCACAAATTACTGGAATACACGTGAAAACCGATGCCATGGCGTAGGGTGATACTTGTAAGATACTTCATAGGTATTAGAGCGGGCCCTAGTTTTACACATTCTGGCCTTAAAGCTCAATAAATGCAACGTAATATTATCATCATTGTAATATGCCATTACAACGACAATCATTATAATATATTTATAATGATGATTAGCGTTTAGCCCCCAATCAACCATTACGCTTTACAAAAGAAAAGGATTGGTAGATTGTCTGAGTCATGCGCACACGGGCGTGCCACGCACCAGCAGCCCCCCGGTGTGCACAAACAGCACCTTGCGCCCAGCCCAAGCATCTGGCTCGGCGCGCATCTCATCTAGCATGCTGGCCACCGCCTTGCCGGAGTACACGGGGTCCAGTACCACGCCCGTCTCCATTGCCACCTGAGCCGCGAGGACAACACAGGGCCAGCGGTGACGGGGGCCGGAGGTGGGGGTTACTCTAGGGTGGAGGTACTAATTTCAAGGTCAATCAGTGCATATGGTGCCAGGGGTTAGACTACAAGGCGGTAGTTTTGATTTTATATTCGGTTTTAGGTCTTCGTTGTTTCGAGCCCGTAGCTTTGGAACATAGAGTTACTCTATGGAACTCTCAAGTACATTCCATAGAGCGACGCTGAAGCTATGGAACACAATTTGTAGAGATGTGGATTTGTACCCGAGGTGGACGGAGATGCACGGATGCCCGGTCACAGAACCCTTTATGTACCTCCTACCAACATGGTACATAACGGCATCCCCGAGGTGGTCGTACCTTTGTGGTAGCGCCCACACACAGAGCATCCATCCCGTGCATGTTCCGTAAAGCCAGAGGCACCCACACAGCCCTTATAACTGCCGTGTAGCAAGAGAAAAGAACATATTCTTAGAAAGGAAGGGACTCCCCCCTCCGCCACCTCCTTTTTCTCCCCAGATTTGCCGCCACCCACAACCACAACCATGGATAGTCAAAGTCGCCTTGCTTAAAGTCGTCAACGCCCACCGTGACGACAGATTTACCGCAGCGGGTACGACGCCACGCAGGCGCAGCAAGGGCGTTCGCAACCGCCGCACCCAGTGATGAGTCGGCCAGCCCACCTGCTTCATGACCTGCAGCTCCTCCTCCGTGCTGATGGCGTACCCGGCGCCCCTGGCGTTCACCTGCCACGCGTCTCACGTGTCAGAGCCGCGCGGCCGACGGCAAAAGAGGACCCAGGGCGGCGTACCCAGCTGGCAGCAGAGGGGCGTGTCAGAGACTGGTGGAGCTCACTGGCAGAGATGGACGGAAGTAAACAGGGGAAGCAAGTACGTCAAGGGCGGCGCACCATGCGGACAAGCTCAGCGGCGCTGGCGCCCACCGCCTCGGGGGTCGCTCCCAGGCCGCTCAGCAGGCCGTCGATGTACTCGTAAAAGTACTTCGGGCTGTCGCACACACCTGTGGGGACCGGCGGCGCAGGCGATCTCGGCAACATCACCTCGCCTCTGCTGCCCCGGATCAGGTCGAGCTATAGCGGCCATGTTTCGTCAGTCATTATAATGCATAAATATTCGAACTAGGTAGGAGAGCCCTCAACAACACCTGGTGACGACATGTGGAATGGAACAGCTGTACACCAAGGTGAGGGGTTACACAGGGCTTGCTAGCGCGGTTTTCAATGCATCCACAACATTTTGTCATATAAGCCTCAAATCGGATTGCATGCCAGCCGCAGGAACGTTCGCTTTTCGTCTGCGATGGTTTCGTCTTCATATGACCTCTGACAGGCATAAGCACAGGTCTTTACTCACAGTGTTCTAATAGAATAGTAATAACAAGACCAACACAAAGATTCCAATTGTGATCTGTCTGCTCGGTGCAGGTACAGGTAGTCAGTACTGGTAGAGCTGAGGCTGTCTCTTATACTTCCCAGCGCGTATAGAGGTAATCATCATCAAATAACTTAGCTTGCCATAAGCCATAAGGTAAGTGATTTGATCCGCGTCCGATGCATCCCAATTATTTGCAGCACGCTAGTCTATGCACTGCCAATGCACTCCGCAAGCCCCGCCTCCATCCGCATGGGAACCGGTAGTAAGTGTAAAGCTAATCAATGCAAAGAGTCAAAAATTGATGTCGGACCATATTCTGTATCATGAATAAACAAGGAGTTCACTCACATAGCATACATTTCTTTTGGTTCCAGGGTAGGGTAGCTACCAGCGGGTACATGGTGATGGTGCTCAAAGGAGGTTTTTTATTTATTTTTTTTTTTTTGGGGGGGGGGGGGGGGGGGGGGCACACCGTAGCCATGCACACGCGCGTTCCAGCCGCTCATCTTCACGCCCAGCGCCAGGCCCGCTGTGGTGCCGCCACTGCCGCACGCCTACAGCAGCGAGCACGGATGGAGAGTCACCTCCCTTGCCCTGCTTGCTGCCGCATGCTGTGACTGGAGGTCGATGCACCGGCGCAAACTCCGCATCAGGTTGTAGAGGCATTACCCACATTAATTCGATTACAGCTGAAGTAATATCTAGTATACTAATAAGCTTAGTAAGAAGCCACGTAATATAGCACCGAGATTGAGATTGCGATCGAGATTGAATAATATATATCCATATATATATATTATATATATCCAAGTACACCACGAATACCACATGGAAATTCCGACTGAATGCCGCAAAATATTTTTTTGTGTTGGGGGAGGTGCGGACCCAATTAACTGCTACGGTATGCTTGTCTCGTGATGGCGTGGTGCCAAGCCTCCCAGAACAACAACAGTCCCATCTGATATCCCGTTGCTGAGTCCATGTTCAAAAAGAGAGCCCCGCCGTCCAGGCCATATTCGCTAGGCTCTGTGCCTGTGTGGGCGGTCAATGCCTGCCATGATGATGTCTGCAAGACAAACTTCTGAGGATTGCTGAGGTGCTGCTCTCTGCGGCTGGCCCAAAAGGTTGAAGTCAGCTGCTGGCCACCCTACTAGCATATGTTGTGTTGGTGCTTGGGGTTGGGAAGAGACGTAGGAGAGGGGGGGGGGGGGGGTGCGGGAGAGGCAGCCACTCTGGCTCTTGCGTGCGATGATGAGGGGGGCCCAGGCACTTACCATCGCGATGTCAGTGATGTCGGGACACTGCGCCTGCATCTCCGCCACGGCCTCCAGGTAGCCCCAGCAGCCCAGCGAGTTGGAGCCGCCTGCCTCCCCAGCGCACCGCGGCTCAGCCATTGCCAACCATCCCCAGGTGATAAAGGCAACATGTGGTTGGGAAGGGGGTGGTCCAGGGCGAAGAGGAGAGGGAGGGGGGTGGGGGGGGGGGGGCGAGGGGGGGAGCACCGACTGGGATGACGTAGGGCCGCTTGCCCTGCGCCTCCAGCTCCGCCTTGAGCTGCCGCCCCAGCGCCTCGCTGCCCACGGTGGTATACTCCTCTTTGGTGACCTGGCAGGGCAAGCAGGGGCAAAGGGGTGCGGGCCGGGCGGCAGCTGAGTCCCAGAACCAAGACAATGTTCATGAGATGGAAAATGATATCTACAACAGTCCGCTGCCGGAAGATTGGCGGATGCATCACGGAGGCAGTTGGTGATGACATCGCGCCTGGCAGTGATGCCAAGGGACATGCGGGCTGGGCGGGTGGCTCACTTGCCTGGTGGATGTGGCAGCCGACCAGGCGCTCCACCAGCAGGTTGCCCACCAGGCGCGGATCCTCATCCACCGCGGCGCGTGAGTTGCGTAGTATGAGGTGGCAGTCGAGGCCGAGGTACCTCGCAGCCACGGCGGTCGCGCGGCAGTGGTTGGACTGGATGCCGCCGATGGTGATGACGCAGTCGTGGCCGCCTGCCTTGGCCTCCGCCATGAGGAACTCCAGCTTGCGAACCTGCCAAAGGAAATCGGGCACGTGTGAGCTACACGCCGCAGCACACCCCGTTGTGCGCGTGCTCGGGGATGCCATGTCACTCTGTGCAGCGCTGGACGGCAATCGGCGATGTATAGGGTACCTTATTCCCGCTCAGCTGCATGCCGGTCAGGTCGTCCCTCTGAGGTAGCACAGGTGATGCAGGTCGTCAGCCCCCCCCCCTCTCCCCCAATAAAATGACAGAATGTATACTAATGAATAATAATAAAAGGCGAGTTGAATACGGCAAGCAAGCAAAATAGAACTTCGGATATTTGCAAATCCTCCTTACTCAAGACATAAAAGCCCTGTGAACTCTTGGTGGGGGTGGCTGGGAGGCCCGCCTTGATAAAAACCTCGACGCCCTCCGGCACGCCCGGCAGGTGCCAGCGGTGCACGGGCGTGGGCAGGCAGGCGAGGGAGTAGCGCTCGGGCGGGACGCGCAAGTAAGCCGCCCAGCTGGGCGGCTCGTAGGGCCCCGCCTCCAGGAACGCCGGCCTGCCAGTCATTTCGGCGTGCGCTGCGCGTGGCACTGCATGGCGCGCGGGACGAGGTGCGGCGATCAGGGGGGACACGCGACGTCCCGTTAGGGATACTGTAAGTGGGGGGGGGGGGGGGGGGGGGGGGGGGGGGGGGAGTCTCGACGCCGGAGTACTGATGCCGCTGTGATTTGCCCCCTTCCAGCAAACTCGTTCCCTTCTAGGCTGGCTCGTGAATGTGTCGCGCAGATTTCTGCCTGACACGTGGCGATCACTCACCGCTGGGACGACCGCCGCGGCGCCTCGGGGCAGCTCCCGTTGCCTTATTTATTGTCGTCTTTCCCCCGCCGTAGCGGAAGCCGCCGAGCGACCAGCCGCCGCTGCGGGCTGGTGGGGATAACTGCGGGCGGAGCGGCACGCACGCGAGCCGCGCGGCCATCGGCTGCTCAGCAGCGGCACGAGGGCAGAGGTATTGGGGCAGCTTGTGCCAGTCCTCCCGCCCTGAGTATAAGTGGGGAAAGAGCCAGCAGGGATGGGGGTTGCTGCGAGTACGACACGCCAGGCAGGTGGTAAGGATTATTTCCTCAAAATTTCCTCAAGGTGACTTGTGATCCTGCGAGTTCGCCAACTCAAGGGAGGCGACAAGGGACGATCCGGGGATCAACGCGATCAATTGACAGGCAGGATGCGCAGGCGACCGACAACGTAACTCGGTCCCGTCCTCTCGACTTTGTTGCAGTAGTTATATCAGGGGTAATACCAGGGGTTTATATCAGGGGTTTACCTCAGGGGTTGATATCAGGGGTAATATCAGGGGTTATATCAGGGGTTTACCCCTGGTTATATCTGTCGTATAATACGAGTGGGTGTTTAGGGCTGCAGGAACTGAACGCAGGGTTTCCCGATAGAGGATGATGCTGATGCAGGTTCTCTTTGAAGAATGAAACCCTATTTGTCTTGACCGCGTGACAACCTCATAACCCTACCAGGACCCATGTTCTCCGCTGCTTCGTTGACCGGTTATTACCCCCTCGTCGTCGCAGCAGCGCAGCGAGGCAGCCGAGGACGGGGAAACCCCACTGCGCTGCGCAGGCCATGCCAGGACGACCGAACCGTCCCCAAGGTGATGGCCCAACCGGATGGTCAGCACGACACACCACCAATCTCAACTACGCTACCTACCTCAACCGCACACCCCTAGCGCCAGCCCTCGTCACCAAGAAACCTACCTCCCTCTACCCGATACAGGTACGGATGCCACCCTACCGGTGCTTTGCTCCGCGCCCACCCTACACCCGTCGCCTGACTGGTCTGTCACGTCGCGCCGACACAGAAGAATAACTCAACGGCGGCGGCAGTCGCGCCGTAGTCAGCAAGGGCCACCGCCTCCGCTCGCCCGACCCTGATGGCCTACGTCGCGGTGCACCCATCCTTTTAGCATTTGCAGCTCGACGGTTGCTTTCACGGGGCGGTTCCGTCCCGTTCTGTCGGAGGTCCGCAAGCCACCCAGTCGACCGGCTCGCCCCAATATTCCCTTCCGCCCCGCCTTCGGTGCCTTACACTTATCCCCCCTTCCCCGGAGACCGCCCCTGTCCAGTCGCCAGGTAAATGTCTACGTTACTCTGTAGCTCGACCAACGGCGCACTGCGGCCTGCGTCTCACCTTCGCGAGCCAACCATAACCTCGCAGCTTCGTCGAACGTGCATACAGCGCAGTAAACCACGCGTGGCTCCACCCGGTGGTTCACGCGGCTTGACCGCCGGCAATTTGATGGCCGGCTGGCAAAGCCCTCGAATCTGATGGGCGACACACCTGCGGTCGCTAGCGTGTCAAACGCGTGGAGTCAGTGGGTATAGCGCCCGAGGCTCAACTCACGGCCCTGGGGCTGAGACGGTTGATGTATCCCTGTCTCCTCTCCTCTCCTCTCACAGGGGCACCGCTTCCCATCACAGACTGAAACCTCGACTGTGATCACATGGGGCACATGCAGGTGATAATGGCGTCCATGCGCAACGTGCTGGCGCTGTGCGCTTTGCTGGCCTGTGCTTCCACGGCGACCGCCATCAGGTAAACACCCGACACCCAGCGCACTGACCCCCCTTCCGCCACCAGCACAACTGCGGACCTTTCCTCAACAGCCAGTCACAGCGACGCTGAATGTTGGGACCCGGCGGGCATCAACAGGGACCTGAAGCAGACGCAGACAGTCGCCCCGCCTGTTCTGCGCTCGGGCCCCACCGGCTGCGTGTACACCGTCATCAACGCCTTTGTGGCCTACGGCACCTCACTGTGCGACGTCGACTCCGGATGCCCCTACGACATGGTGCCCACATCAGCGGAGTGCGAGAATAACTGCACCCTTGATCCGGCATGCATTGCGTACCACTACGACGAGACCCCGCCCACGGGGACTCCCCGCTGCGTCCTACTTGGCCAAGTGGGCACCACCCGCCGCTCTCTCCCCGGCAACATGGTCGGCCTCAAGCGCGGCAGCCTGGATGGCACCTGCTAAATCAGGCAGCGAGTGGCGTTCCTTATATAGATGTTTGAGCAGCGAAATAGTATTAGCCAGCTGCCAGAGCCCACAAACTCTGGTTTGTGCTGGCATTGATGCTTCGCTGGCGACTGCGGTGCCGTTGGGACCCTACAATTCCGCCGGCGCAGTCTGTCGGTTCAGTCTGTATGTTGTACCAAATGCGGCAGGTGCGATTGCTAAGCTAGATACAATATATTGTCAAATCAAAACCTGTGACCTTGAATTCGCATCTGTCGCCACGCACCTAATTACCTCCAGCTCAAGGCTCTATATTCTCAAGTGGGCATGCCTCCAGGCTTCAATGCAAATACAGTCAACTGAGCTACGATTTTGCCCAAATCTACATGCATATATGCTGCTGAAGTCGAGCTAAAAGTGACCCTACAATTCCGTGAGCCATAGCCAGGATTAATATTTGTGTATTAATCCAACACAAGGGATGTGATTACTCAAAACATGCACTTGCTGCATGCTTGTTCGCTGTACTGGTACCGATACTCGGCTGCCGGGGATCGATAGATAGTCCTTTCTTCGTATAGCGTATTCCTATCCTCATGCAAAGGGCATATGTCACTCCCAGTTTTTATATGCAACTGCCCGCAGGCCGCGCACACCGCGCCCGCAGGCCGCAGGCGCAGGAGATATATGACATGCTCGGATCTTTTGCATTGTTTTCACTGGTTTCGGAGTCTTGGCTGCGATCCCGGAGGTCACTGGTTCGATTCCCTTATCACCCGGGAATCGGATTTATAGTGATGCTTTTATTTGCAACATATGCGCACTACAAACAGAACTAACAGCAACTATGATAGAATTTATAGCCGTCCATGGATAGGACGGGATGGAACTATAGTTGTACTCGTACCGATAGCGATACTGCAGGTTCCCGGAGCAGCACCGATGACCTCCGGTGAGCGCCCTACTCCCCTGCACCTTCCCTCCATGTGTGCCCTCCCGTCTGCACACCTCGCTCCGCCCTGGAAATCCGGGTAGGTTCCCCGCTCGTGCTAATCAACTATTAAGGAGCCATCCCGCGCGTCCGCGCTGTGGTGTCTCGCAAGACGGATCCCGCGCGCTGCGCCCCACCCGCCCCAGCTCGCCACGAAAGGGCTGCCGGCGCTGCGATCGGCACCGCCGCCGCTGGGTGTCTCGCTGCCTTCGCCCCAGCAGGTGCGTTCGCCGCAAGTCGCTACTTGGCTGCCCGTGATCGATACTCGTAAGCGCGATATACCGGCACTCGGCTGCCCGTGTGATCAACTAGTTTATGGGGTTTCCTGCCTTGACCTAACCGCTTTTCAGCTACAAGTGCTGCTCAGTGGGACGGGAACTAGTCACCTGTCGTTGCGCCCTTTTTGGATGCAGCACGAGTAGACATAAAAGCAGCCATCACAGTTGAGCATGGCATCTTCCAGTTTCCGTTGCGTTACACGCAGCGATGTTAAAACTGTCTCGTAACCTGTTGCGAGCAAGGTCACCCCAGGTTGTTCAAGACCACACCCGGCTCACCACCCGTGTGTGATATTCTCATCCGTACGTCCGTGCGTTACCATGCCAGATGGAGAGGAACCCGTCGTTGAGCCGACGCTCGAATCGCTGCACGCAGACGTGAAGGCCCAGTCTATATTGCTGCGCGAGCTTGCAACATCGTTGGCCCAATTGACGGCTCGTGAGCGCGTTGTTGATTGAGAAGGGGCACATGGCTCCGGTTCCGGGCAGCGCATCGCGGGAAAGCCGACAGGCAGCGGGGGAGCCGCAGAGCGCCGCGACTTGCTAGAGCTAGCCCAGAGCGGCCGTGTCGGACTGAAATCCGTGAGTGACGAGGATGACTACCTCGCGGTGCCAGAGCTACTGCAGCGAGCAGAGTCTGGTTTAACTTACGAGGCCGTTCGACCGGTCAGCCGGTGCCTGGACTCTTCCCCCTGGGCACCGACCTATTGAACGAGTACCTCAAGCAGGATGACCGGCGTCTGCCGGCCCAAGAGGAGTATCTATGGATGTTGTGTTTCGGCGCGCCCACATGGCCGCACTTTTCGTGGCTCTCAACGAGCTGCTGCCCTACGTCCCTGATGCCAGTCAGGACTTCACCCCCTACCTCGCGAGAGCTCGGAACCACGCCGAAGCCATCGACAAGGCGTTTCGCTTTCGTTTGGGCTTCCTACGGAGGCTTAATGAGGTCAAGCGTGTGCACGGTGACCAAGGTGTTCAGGACGTGCTGCGAGCCCAGCACTTTCAACCTGCTTCTGAGCATCTCGGTTCCGCGATTTTTGGGGACCTCGTGAGGGACTAGCTACGAGCGTCGCGTCTTCGAGGCGACCGTGGCCAGCAGCGCAAAAGCAACCGCTACTGCACGGGCGTGAACGAGGGCGTGGCGGTGGGCGTGGGCGTGGCCGCGAAGGTGAGCACGAGTGGTGGTGTGGGGCGCCTTTCGTCGGAGCTGCTGGAGCTTTGCGAGGCCACCTTTCGGTGACCGCCGCAAAGCGCACCCTTGCAGCTCAACGGCGGGATGAGCGCCCTGTGTGAGGACATGATCCCCCCACCTAACAGACTTCATTTAGACCTTCCTCGGTGCGGCGCTTCTTACAGCTACAGCCGAGTGCGGCTCAACCATCCGCACACCTGCACATGGCGGCTCAACCAACCGCCTCCCGTACCATTTCATCACTGCGTCCGTCGGTTGAAACACTGCGTGTTACAACCGGTTCGCAACGACCAAGCTTCGCGCGTGTACGTTACGCGCGTGAAAGGCGCTTTGAGCGCGAAGGGCGCGCGGGGCGGCCCTCTTATTACCTGAACCTAGCTCCGCAAACCCGTACTGGTGCTGCTGCAAACCCGTCCAGCAACTACCGGCCAACCGCCGGGAACCTAACCGCTGATGCCGAGTACTTTGCAAACAGTAGTCGCCCCCCGCCTTGTACTCTATCGGTAAGACGATGCACTTACGTAATTGACGAGCCCGAGGCTGTCGCTCCCTGGGCTGCTTCACTGCGATCTCAACTGCATGATGCTTTCGGCTCAGACGCGAGTTAGTACAGCGGACGCTCGACTGCTCTCCAGCTCCCTCACCGCTCAGACACTCAAGAGCTACGCCGGCAGACTGTCTCAGTTCGCGGAGTTCTGCCACGACTCCGAGAGCATCAGCCCGCTCGAGGCGACTACTGCTACTGGCGTCCGGTACGGTGCCTGGATTGGTGAGCGAGGGCACATTGGAGCTAAGTCACTTCAACCCTACATGTTTGCAATCAACACGTTCTTCGAGCTGCACAACCTCGACCCAATCGCCAAGGACAGCCTACACCTTACTGCAGCTAGACGTGGGCTGATGCCGCGGCAGCGCCGTCTGGAGGCCGCCCCTTTGCGAGTTCCCCTGCCTGCTGATGTAGCTTACAGATTCGTCGAGAAGGCCGAGTTAATTATGTCTGCTCCCACCACAGAGTACCAGCACGACTTCCGAGCCTTCATGGCCTCGGTTGTCAACTTCATGTTCTTTGCCAGGGGACTTACTGGCGTGTCCTGCCGAGTGCGGGATGTGCATGTCGACGATTAAAAAATTACCTTGCAGGTGTACCGCAAGAAATAAAGGTCGCGCCGGCCGACGGGGACCCGACGACCTGCGCGTGCTTCTCCTTCCGGTGTCAGAACACCCCCGAGTTGCACGCCTCCTGCACCACTTCATCGACAATGTACAGTCTGTTCCCATGGTTACTGTTGCCTTGGCTGAAACAAACTTTCTGGGCGGCCACCCCAAGCGAGCAGTCAAAGCCTTGGTTCGCCGCTACCATGTCGGACTGGCTGTCTACAGCCGTCCGTCTTTTCGGTGCTGCCCCCCCCCCCCCCCCTGCCGGTGCCTCCTTCATGACCTGGCGCTACCCCGCCTTCTCCGTCAATCCAGACTCAACTTTGAAACCGGATATATGGTTATATATATGCGGCGGCCTGAAGATGTATGCCATGCTCGGATATTTTGTCTTATTGCTTTTTGTCTTCATTGCTCTCCCGCAACCGCATAGCAGACCAACTTGCTCAAAGTGCGCACTTGTATATTGATTACACTACTTTGCGGCAAAAAATGTATATTTGAATATGTCAGGGGCGACAAATTATGGTCTGTTATAATGGAATCTGTCCGCCGCACATGCGTACATGAAATGTCTCTAATTTTCTAATAAGGGAAGTAGTCGCTAGATCCATAATTGAGTTATGACGACGGCGCAATGTACTTATGTACGCACTCATTTCACCGGTGTTCTAAGACAAGGCCGTAGAGTAATTACACTAAAAAGCAAAAAAACAGAGCTAACGTCAAGATTCGGGCTCCGGTGAGCAGCATGAAGTGCAGCAAATAATTTCGATTTGTCGTGCTGCTTTGTACGTACGTATACACGGTTCCGTATTTTTGATTTGTTGTAAAACAGCACTCGCAAACGAGTCCATGGTTGCAACAAGTGGCTTGATTATTTAGTGCTGAGTAAGCCATTAAGCAAGCTTCTATTCTAAATACGACTACAAAAATGCTGAATGTCTTTCAAGTGCAGAGCTTGGAATGCCCTTATCTATGCTTAATACCTATATAATGCTACACTTACTCGTGCTAAGATTAACGACGGCAATAAGGCACGAAAATATAAATGCTTTTTGTGAATGTGTCCCTTTCGACAATCATTTTCGCTTTACTATAGTAGCCTCCCGTGTCACCAAGTAGGAGCACGGACTTGCAAGTGTTACAAGCCGATGTCGCCAATTCAAATCAAGGTGGGGGGGGGGGGGGGCTCGGTGCCAAAATGGTTGGCGTGAGTGGGAGCGCCAGCCAATGGCCTAGGTGTTGTTGCAAATGCCGGTGAGGACGTCGATATGCCGGTGGCGATCATGGTGATGATGATGATGCCGTTGTCGATGACGCGACCGGCGATGGTGATGATGATGATGATGATGTCGGTGATGATGATGACGGTGACATTGATGAAGAGGAGGAGGAGGAGTGACTCCTCCTCCGAGGAGGAGGATTCGGAAGAGAATGATGCTATAGTTCCAATGATGATGGTGATGAGGATCCGGTAGGTGATTAAGCCGAGACCGCCAAGATACGGCCCCATATGTGCTGCATGTAGACACTCAACCTGCGCGGCCGCATATATCTTGTAATGGAGGCCCATGAACGCTTTGTGTAACAACGTGTCAACAAATTTGGTTTCGGAGCATCTGCATATTGTTCATGTCTTTACATCAACATGTTTTGGGATGCATGACGAGCATGATGGTTTCGGAGCTTGTCACGGAGAATAAATCAATATTTCTCTTAGATTATTGCTTGAATTATCATCATCCATGCTTTGTTGCATGGTGCATTAATTTAATTGTTATAAACATATGTGACATGCTATATTAGCAATGGCAATGATGATTGAAAGCTATTTCAATTGCAGAGCCATAAACGGTAGCGCCCACCATGTTTACAAGTCATATCCAAGTATCTACGCTAGAACATACAAGGTCATAATAAATCGACTTAATTTTTCAACCAACCTTGAATGTCATTGGGTTACTATTCACATGCAGCAAGCGAGCCACACAATAAGTTACATGTCAACGTCTTGCCTCCCTGAAAACAAGGCTTTTGAGGCCAATTTTGCTTAACACCGCAACTGTGCATCTAGTGACCAACCTAGCATTTGTTCGGAAGATATATTGACGAAGAGCCGGAACAGCACAGCCTCCATCCGCATTATTATTTTCGCACACACCCGAACCGCTCGGTCATTGCGAGGAGCATTGCCGCCGGCAGCGGTGCACTACCCGCCCACAGTCACGGTTTGTCCCTTGGAAAAAGACGCATAAACACGCACACCCCTCTCTCGACCCGGTCGAACCCCGCCCCCCCCCCTTCCCCCCTTGCTCCCGGAAGTTCGTTGAGGTCCAGATCCCGCTTTCCGGCAGACGTCACCACTCGCGATACCTCCCGGGGGCCGCTCGTCGCAAACAACTCATCCGGGACGCTGTGGATTGGATGGACTGCAGCTTCCCCCGCAGTAGATGCATCCGCATCGCCAACACAATAGCCTCCGCCCCAGCGCGGGCGGCCCGCTCCATTCCCTCACTCGCTTCCACTCCCCTTGCCTGCTCTCCCCGACGATGAACACATGGCCGACGACGCCCGAACTCCGACGCCTCATGGTGATCTGAAGGAAGAAGACTGCACGGACCCAGGCGTAGAGGGCCTCTTAGCCCTGATATGCTCGCAGAAGCGCCACACCGTGCCCTACTGCACGCCTAATACCACTCCCACGGCTAAAGCCACACACCAATAATATACCGCAAGGACCCCACAACGCACCTCAATATGGTGGCGTAAACCCTTGACCGAGCGCGAAGCATGGCGGGACGCTTCGGCTGCCTCAGCCCGCCAGCGCTTCCTCTTCAGGACATACTTCTCCGGTGGGAATAGATGGCGACACGGCAGCGGCATGGAAGGAGGAGGGGCGCGGGCGAACATGAGGACGGCCAAAAGCTGCATTCGTATATATGAAGTAACTTGACGGTTGAATAAGCGATGCGTCGATTTTTCAGAAAATTTTAAAAGAACGGGTCTCACTGGCCTACAGTTCCATGAATTGTATTCCAGTACCAGTACCAGTACCAGCAGTTCTGGGGAACTGCCCTTTTTGTAATTCACACCAGTACCGGCAGTACAAGCAGTACCAGCAGCGAGTACCCAGGGCTTTCCGTAACTGCTGGATTGCTGCCTAAACGGCCGTCGTAGAGACGCTGCAAGGGTTTCACTGGTGCCAGTCCTGTCCCGGGGGCGAAAAAAAACCAGCAGCGAGTGTTGATTTTGTTGTGTTGATTTTTTAATCATATGATGGGGAACTGCCTTTTTTGTAATTCACACCAGCAGCGAGTAGCGAGTACCAGTAACCCCCGTCCTATATATCCTAACCAAATAGCGATCCTGACTAATTTGGTAACCCGTACATTAAAAATATCGTGGCCATAGGATCCCTGATGACGTCAGTACTGGTTAATCGTACGGTCCAGATCCCATAGTGATCTGGAAAACCAAATCGCTATTTGGTCATCGCGGGTGTTCGGATTGGTGGTCAAATCACGAGGCTCCATTAATTCGGACCTCGGCGAGTGACGAAATCACTCGCGTTTCCTATTTGGTCGCGTAACGGTCGGTACGTCAAAGAGGTTGGATGGACGGCGCACAGGCGCCCATCGTTCATCGCACGGCTCGCAGCTGTCGTGTGTAACGAACTCGCCGCCGCCCACGGGTGGCCCACCTGCGGCCCGCGCCCCACCCGTGGAACACCCACCAGTCCACCACCCGGCCGCCATTACCCGTCTACTGCGTGTTCGGCCGCCTAAGTCGAGGCGACCGCCCCAACCCGAAAGTCAGTCAACGTTTCTCGCCTAGGGGCTATGGCTAGCGTACAGGAAGAGGACAGTCTCTTCGCTCTCATCCCAACCGATGACGACGAGGAACACACGGCGCGATGGCGGGCGGCGAGCGGTCGGACGCGCCCGCCGTGTGTGCGCCAGTCTGAGCGGCGCCATGGTAGTAGGCGGGTGCCACATATGTAGGCGGCGCAATGCGATATACCGTCAGTGAGTACGGACACAATGCGCACGGGCGGGGCTCCGAGCCGCTAACCACAGCGGCGGGCGCGGGGGGGAGCGGCTACCGTTACGGGCGCGGATGGCGTCATCAGTTGAAATCGCGAAATATGCATACACGGTCCCTATTTGGTCAGGATAGGATGCATTCCCGCATGCTATTCTCGTAGGGGCAAAAGCAGGTTTCCAAATCAGTGATTTGGTTAGGATAGGACGGCGGTAAGGATTACCAGCAGCGAGCGTTCGCATTGCCAGCGCTTTGAAGTAGTCGCTACCAGAGTTTTTTTTTCCATTACCAGCAGCGAGTAGCGAGTACCAGTACCAGTACCTCCCAACCGTGAGATCGTAATCGGACGGCTGTGTAATTAAGGACCGTGGGTGGGTGGGCGGGTGCGCGGGTGGGTCCGTGGGTGGGTGGATTATAGTACTTAGTAGTACATGCCAGTAGATAAGCGCTTTAGTCATGCACCTATAGGCCCGATCCGCTGCAATATACGGGTACCCGTACGGCAATAAAGCTCACCGCCGAAAAATCGACGCTTCGCTTGATAATCTCTAGGGCTCCCAGCGCGGCTGATGAATAAAGCATGGCATAAAAGCAATTCGGCTTGGGCAGTGTAGAACAGCAAGTCATCAGCACGTTGGAAATAAATTTAATCTCAATCTGCAGCTATCGGACACCATGTGGGCGCATGGGGCTCTATGATGAAATGAGCGCGGACGCTGGAGACGCCGCGAAGTGAGAGATAGTAGACATGAGGGGCAGCGTCCAAGGCTGCAAAGGGCGGTGGAGGAGTTGGATGAAACAGAAGAGGAAGGCGGGTAAATGGTGGAACCACGTTGCCGTGAAGAATTCGTGCCTGATGAGGGCGCGTGAGACGCGTAAGGAGGTGCACGCGGAGGGGCAGAATCGCTCTCGCGACATCCTCATTGCCCGACTCAAGCTTCCTTTCCAGCCGGAGGAGTCTTCGCCATCCTTCGCTCAAGATTATTCCTAGATGGACTCCCGAGACTACGATTCGGAGTCGAAGCAGCGCTGGTGGTGGAAGAGGCCCGGCGGGAACTTTGTCCCGGTAAGTTCCTTTCCCGCTGTTTCGGATTTATATAGTTTCAATCAATTGTCTATATGTTGTGGATGGACTACGCATGTGTCCATCCTCGCCATCGGTGCTTACTTGATATATCGAGCGTGAATAATATTACCATTTTTCTTTGGGCATGTAGTCTGGTGTATGCAATGAATTCCTTGGTTGTCAAACCACCGTAGAATTATCTTTCTCTCATACTTATCCGGCCATCCTAGGGATGGGCGCGTGGTACAAAAAACAAGAATTGAGTACTTCAACGATTATATTCGAAGTAATGTTCTGAGCTTCTTTCGTCACTAACATTGTATATACGGATTTGATTGTCGTTTTCCCTCTCGAGTCACCATGCGTCCATCCTATTAGGGATGGACACATCGCGGGTCGTTGGGGATGCGTTGGATAAATGTACCAAAACACTGAACCACAACTGGGATTCACTTATGTAGGTACGTACCAGTTTTTATGAATGGAGTATTTGGCTTTGTTCAAACCGTCCGTATGGTGTTTATATAATTTTCGAGTGTTGCGTAACATTGTCATATACTATTATTGTCATCGCATGATATGATAATCGCATGATTGACACATGATGATATGCATCCAATCTACGACTTGATACTTTGCGTAAGGAATTCAAATGTGTCACCACAGTACTTGCTCAAATATTTCTGGCACGTGTATATGGATTCTCTAGTTTTATTACACGATACAAGATTTCACGCGCAACCGGGATGCGCCCATCTTGTGGATGGACTCATGGCGTGTTGCCCATTACTCCACCTTTGCCATGTAATATCCTCAGAAATCGGATATATATGCCGCCGACATATACATTCATTGATGTGTATCCTTTTCCAGACTTGCTGCGAGGCGCGGAGGTTAATCCATAGCGTTTCCGAGCGTAGGCTCTCAGAGATTCAGCGCGATGTCTTGGATGATACTCTCCCATTCAAGCGGGCCGAGGCTCCCAGGATTTCTACCCTTCGCAGCCATGCAAGGGCATGGCGTCACCTCTACCTGTTCGACGCTAGCGGCACGCTTGAGCGTATTCCTAACCCGTCTGGCGGAAAAGTGCAATGCCATCTACCATGCTGGATGAGGAAGACAAGAGTCAACAAGTTGGATATTGCCGATTGCAAGGAAGATATCAGTGAGTGCTTCATTTCCCTCATTGAGCCCGTAAGTAGAAGTGCGTATTTAGCTTCAGCCAGCAACATACTAACATTGCACGGTATCGCCAACTTATTTAGGGAAGCCTAAATTATCAGTTTTCTCCTACTTCCGCCAAGCGTGGCTTCAGTTCTTTCCGCATGTGAAGGTTCCAAAGACCAGGCGTTTATCCAACCAATGCAACGTGTGTGCCACTGCTTCCGCCAATATTTTGCGGCACGGCGACAATCCTCATCCCATGTGTGTTGGTTAAGCAAAGGTCATAGCACGAAATTACAAACTTTGAATGTGGTAACTAACCTATGGGATTGATGTCGCAAACATACTAGGTACAACAAGGACCATGGCGACAGAGCCGTCGCCGAGCGCGTGCAAGAGCAACATTTGGAGAGGGTCTTGCACGAGAGGCACTTCCTCGAAGTGGCCTTGCGGTACTCCCGCCAAAACATTTGCCTTTTTGTTTGCGAGATCGATGGCATGCATATGGATCAAGACAAGACCCGTCTTCTTCATCTTGTGCCATGTGGCAATACAAGGGTGTGGAGAAGAAGAATAACCCCTTGCAATGTCATATGACATGTGTCAAGTGCAACGGGAGCCAGCTGGACGATGTGTACTACTTTTTCGACTGCTTACCTCATGATGGTAGCATCATCATCACCGTCATTCACAAGACTCACTCGTCAAACGCATGTCCATCTATACTTTGGCTAATAATACTGTACAATTACGAGTATCCTACCGGTCATCGATGTACGTGTACTACATTTTCGTATTCATTGACCGTCTAATGACCATCTAACTTGCTAATCGTGGCTAATGGTGGCTAGTCGTAGTGCTCACCGGCCGAGGCTCCCGTGGCTATATACCCCCTACACGATGCGCGGTGCCTCGTCGATTGCTCGTCGTCATATGTACCTTCGCGCAGCGCGCTGCGCGGCGGCATCGACAGTAATTCAGTACAATACGGTACGGTAGCGACTTACTACTAGTACCGGACCGACCTCGCGCAACCTCACGGCAGGACAACCGTGCGATGCTAATCCGCCAGAACTTGCGCATTTGCGCGACCATACCGCTTCCAACCCGCTTACGCCCAGGTACGGCGATCTACCGACATCCACCGTCCCCTGCCGTTTCACCCCTGCTTTCTAAATCCCCTTACACATGCATGCGCCCGTGTATGCTTCCCAACCCTAGGCTCGGTGGGCTCATCGAGTCGCCGTGGCCGGGGGTAATTATGCGGCGCCGTTGCGCTGACCGCGCCGCCCCGAACGCTTTGCTAGCCACCCCTTACCGATGCCAACAAACCCGGCACTCACTTGCCTGCCGGAGTGCACGACTATAATGTAAAACACACGGGACATCCAAAGACAATATCCACGAAAACAAAATTGACTACAACTGCTAGTCTGCTGCATCCACTCGCTCAATTGAGTTGTCCTGAGGACCTGCTATCTCTAACCACAGTGGGGAACACGAAGTGTTCTTACAACTCAAGCTATCGGCCATCCTCCTATGTTTCCTAGCCCCTGTTCCGTCCAGCGGGCTATATTAGCTAGGACAATTGCGCCCCCCAATTGTCTTTAATAAGTCAAACCCATCATCCCATCTAGAGCTCGGCATGCAAGCTAAGGCAGCCAGAGGCGTCTAGCCTTCTGCTACTGAGGTGTGATGGGAGAGGTTAGCTAACCGGAATAGCTGTATGGTGCTCAGTATTTATATACCGCTGAGTCGGCTAGCTTGGTGGGGTGGGGGCTACATGGCCCTCCATTTCTAATAGTACTGGCATAGTATACTTTAGTAATGGCATGATGATGACTTCTACTGGTGCTTGTACCAAGCCCGCGGGTTGGGCGATACACTGTCTAATAGTTGCATGGGATACGTAGCGCGGGAAACCGCGAAAATACGCAATTCCGGGCATATCGGCTTAAAACGTCCGTGGTTCTTGGGTTGGGGCGCTGAGAGTCGCGGGCGTGCGTCCGGCTTGGGGTTCGGCGCCTGGCCGGCGGAGATTATCAGCAGACGGCCCACCGGCGGATGCTGCAAGGGGATCGTCCGGCGTGGGGAGCGACGGAGGCGGTGGGCCTCGACCGCGCGTTGGCCCGGGCGGGACGCCTGAACAAGTGTAATGGTTGTGGAGGTATGCTCGAGGGGGGCGGTGGCCTCCGAGACCTCTCCTATCGCGATGGGGCGTGGGCTGCGGCCGGTGGAGCCGGCTCGGGGTGCGGGGCTGGATCGACGCATGTCGCCGGCTGGTCGACTTCCGGTGGCGGTCGTTGTCGTCTATCTCCGTGTCTTGAGGGGCTACCGTGGCCGGGGGGTGGGCCGCTTGTAGCTGGCTAGTTGGTGGTGATGGAAGCTCCCGGGGGAGCTGGCCGTGGTGCATCGCCGCATGGTCGGTTGTAGTCGGCGCCGGTTGGCGAATAGTCGACTGCCTCTCCCACCTATGTAGGTACATGGTATTGACTGCAACGAGTTTCGTGTCGGACCCCGTGATAGTGGCGAGTCTAGCTCTGCTCGCCCCTGCCGGATCGGCGACAGCATATGCATATAGGGGCGCGCCGGGTCCCCACCCTGACGTCATGCGTGAGTTGATGTGTTTACCCGGAACTTGGGGCTGAGGGTGCGGATCGGGTTCAATAACATACGGCTGCGCAAGTCGTCCCCAGTTGCACGGTTTCGGGTCACCAACATATCGTTGAATAGCAAGGCGACTCGTGTGGCACCGTCGGCACCGGGGCGGAGATCGATTGGGGGCTGGCGGGACAGGCGTTTCAAAACGCGGAGGTGGCGGCGGACAACAGGTGGGAGCGAGCCCGGTACATGCGAACTTTTTTTGCGGCAATGGTTGTTCGGGTCATCTTGGGGGTTGGGTCATGCTGCCGCGCGCGGCGCATCAAGAGTGGCGCCGACCGCGGCCTCCTGCTCCTCCTCGGGTCTATTGATGTCCATGGTGGCAATAATGGTCTCATGTGAAGCCTACTCTTCACGCCTCTGTGGGTGCTGGCCGGCAGTGAGCTTGGTGGTGGGTCGTCCGGTCGTCGGTCGGTCCACCGTTATAGAGGAGTACACTATCGGCACCAATAGGCGCGCCGGCTCGACCGGATGCCGGCTGGCGTCGGACGATATCGGATTGCCGGCTTCGCCAGCATACTCGTGTGACAGCTAGTAAGATAGGACTCGAGGTAGCTGACACTGGTAGTGCAACCCATCTCGTGGTAGCATTAGCCGCCATGAGTAGCAACATCTTGTGGGCAGGACTTGGCAGCCTCCGGCGCGCTGGACTTGGTCGCTAGCGCAACAATAATAATGGCCCGTAAGAAGCCTTTACCGGGGCGCGAGGCGAGTCAATATATGCGGGCGGGGCGGTAGCGGACATGTAATCAAACCAAAATATAAAATCTCGATTCCTGCCTCATTACATTGTGCCTTGTTGAATAAATGGATATATGACCGCACTATTGAATTTTGGCATACGAGTATCTGCCAGCTAGGCACACCGGTTCCCCGGGTAGTCGCTAAATGAAATCCTCCCGGGCTTGAAGCTGTGTATAGCGGGGTCACAATCGTGAGCTGCAACTACTGCAACGAGTACGAGTAGTGCTAGTGATTAGTATCCGGTTGATACAGTCAAATATAGCGTCATTTCATCAAAACTCAAAGCCCACGTGACCACCCGTCTCGCCAACCCATCCCGCCCCACCGATGCCAATCGGACACACCGGCCGGCACCATGACGCGCATACCGTGGTAGCAACGCGCTAACGTAGGCATATGGTGGCGTTCATGAGCCTCGTCTTGTGTGTCGCGGGCAGGGATGGGGCTGGCGGCGGGATGATGAGGGAGGAGCGCGAGTGGTCACGTGCTAATATTACGCACGTAGCGCGTGCCACGTAGCCAAAAAGCGCTGCCAACTACACATCTCGGATTTGAGACCCGTTTACGGTCTTCAGAAACGAGTACCTACGCGAACCGGTGTGGGTTGTCGAGCCCCCCCCCCCCCCCCCCCCCCCCACCACTACCTACCCGGCCCCCAAACTAAACACAATGTTGCTCATGAAGACAGTCCAGAACGACGTGTCCATGAGTCGTCAGGTGGGTGCTTACTTGCTATATTGCACGACACAATTTCTAGGCACACCCACGAGCGCGTGGGCCAATTCTCCGTGTGGCTCGACGACCACGCCGCGCAAGCATTCACCGAGGCTCAGCTTTTGCACGAGCTTCGTCAAGCCTTCATACCGACATGCAATTTCATCATGGGGCTTGGCAACTGCCTTCCAAGACAAGGTTAGGTGTTGAACGCGATGATTTGTAACCTGTTCGTCATCATGCAATCGGAGGCAGCGGTCGGAGGTGTATACGCAACGCTCTGTTTTGCAGTCGTTGGTTTGATACCGCGGAGCATGGGCCCGAGTTCATCCTTTGCGGCGTCCCCGAGGGGACCCCGGCGTACCTTGCGTCTCGCCCCCTGTACCACTCCAAGGCTGACCCGGCCAAGGCTTTTGCTAAGATGGAGAAAGAGTTTTGGAAGGCTGCAGACATCTGGCACTTCTCCTCGGATAAGTGGCGAGAATGGGAGCAGGAAGTGCTCCGCTCCGTGAATCGGAGACAAGGGATCGCTCTCCCTTCCAAACTTTTTTGCCCAAGTCTACCACGGAGTTTGACAGCTTGCTAGCCGCCTTGGTGCATGGCAGAGATCCCGACGCCGACTATCCCACGTTTTGGACATGTTGACGATATGATAGTGGTGCGGTATGCGCATATTTGTAGGGGCCAGGGGGGGAGGGGAGCGAGTAAGTATGCGATTGCTGGCTACTCGTGCAGTTTAGACAATGCGTTTTGAGCACTGTAACTATTAGACACTTGAAGTATTTATCCTCGCCGTCAGAAAACCATGAAATGACGGGGTGGCGCGTGCCCAAACAAAGGTTTGAACATCGCGTTCTTTGCATCCGTGCAACGCAAGCCCAATTTTGCACGTTTTGAGCGGGCCAACAAGCGCACAATGGGATTCAGTGCAATTCTCAGTCCAAAACATGCGTTTCGTGAATTTCTTGCAAAATTGCCCGACGGAGAAGCTACTTTCACAATTGAACAACCTAACATATGTTTCAAACTTCTTGCAAGGCAGCATCGAAGCCCTACTCTACGGCACGGGCGACTGGGGCGCCAAGGTGCTCGACCTCCACACTACATCGCTCGCGGCGAGCACCTTCTCGAACTACGAAGGCAACATTTGTCTCCTTTGCCGCGTTCTGCATCGACGAGGAAGCCATCTCCCGCCCCATGGACCGCATCGAGTCTACATGCGTCCGCTACCTCGCCTTGATATTTCGGAACGCGGCACCATCGGCGTCGGCTCCCTGCAACCCCACCCCTCGGACATCAACACCTTCCTGCGTCGCACCGGTCGGGATGATGCCACGGCCACCGGCCCAACCATCGTCGACATGAAGCGCGCGCTTCAAATCCGCCACGTGAAGATAAGTGAGGAGGTACTGCGGCACACCCCTCTGCCTTGTTGTGATCACGTCAGCATTATCATTGACATCCTCGACGTCCTTGCTACCCTTCTCACGACCACCACCTACTATACGGCAACATCCTTCGCGACGACGCAGCGGTGTCAAAAATTGAAATTGAAATTAATTACAACTGCTAGTCTGCTGCGTCCACTGGCTCTGACTGAGTTGTTCTTAGGACCTGCTATCTCTGATCATGGTAGGGAACACTAGGTGTAATTACAGCTCAAGCTAACGGCCTTCCTCGTGTGTGCCCAAGCCCCTCCTCCTTCTAGCGGGCTGAACGAAGCTAGGACAGCAGCGCCCCCCTGCTGTCCCTACCTAAGTCAGGCTCATCCCATCCAGAGCTCAGCATGCAAGCTTCACTCGTCGAAACGGGGTCCGCTTAACCGCGTTTAACGACTACCAGGCGCGAGTAGTCGCATGTATATATCGCGGCTCACGTTAGTCGTCACAGTACTTTAAACTTGGAGGGAATAAGGATGAGTACGGCAGCGGAGCCTTGCATCAAAGTACTATAGCGAGTACCGGGTACTCGGTAATCACGAGTGCACAAAGTACGACACGAGTACACGAGTCACTGTACTTTACGGGAATCGCCGCCCTTCATATCTGCTATAGGCGCGCGCCTCCTCACGAGTACGAGCGGAAGATACCCGCGTGATGACGAGTGATGATGACGAGCAGGCGGGGCAGTACGGTACTGGTCGATACACAACAAAGGCTGCAAAAATGCATTACACGGTAGTCACGGTTGGTTTTGTGATTTAATAAAGATGAGGTGCCAGGCTGGATCAGCGGCCAATGAGCGTCGAGCTTCGGGATGTGGTTAAGCGGACATAGGCGTGCCTACTCCTAGCTGTCAAATTTAACGTCAAGGCACCGGACATTTTCGGATTTATGGCGGAGGGGTCGGCAACTGCATAAAGTATTAGGGAAAACCAAGAAATGTGATTACAATGGGTCTATCTACTACCGCCCCCGCCTGCCCCCGCCCCGGCGGCCGGCTGGCTCCGCTGCCGCCGGCCTCTTCTTGCCGCCGGCCTGTGGTGCTATGCCCGCTGCCGGCTCGGGAGCTCACTGCCCCTTGCTGCCTGCAGCTACTTCTGCGGGTATGTTATTCATGACAGCTGCTGCCATATGCGCCCCACGGCTAAGGGGCTTGTATGACGGGGCTGGCCTGGATGCCGCCGCGCGCGCCCGTTGCGCTTGCTTCCTGTGGCGTCCAGCCTGCATCCTCGCAGTAGCGTCCTGAAGCGCCGGGGATCTTGCCGCACGGGGAACATGAGCTCGTCGAGCGAGCGGGGGAGGGGGGCTGTAGCCGGTAGACAGGTCTTGCACCGGAGCGCCGTTCTGGTCGATTCCGGACTACGGTAGTGATGAAAGAAAAAACACTAAGTCGCCGACACTCGGGCAGCGACAACATCAGCAGCTACACGATGAGCAGGTAAACCGGCCGGCAAGCGCACCTTTGCACTGGGGATGCAAAGAGCCCTTGCTACATGCGTCGGCTTCATCGATTTAAGCAAGGCAGCTTGCTCCTCCACCACGGTCAATTAGGGTGGGCAGACGGGCCGTTCAGCTTGACCGGTCAAAACGCCCGACGTGTCATCGGCGCTGACTGTCGTGAGGTAGTAGCGCAGGGGCGGGCCGCGCGGGACAGGCGGGGGCTCGCATGCTCCTCTCGGCAGCATGATATCTTCCCACGACGCGTCATCCGTCCCGGCAGCGGCATGGAAGGTGCTGGCGGAGGCCATGGTGGCACAGGGGGCGAGCAGGGCGATCTGCTCTTCATGCGAAGCGGTCAGCATAAATAGGCGCAGCAGCGAGCGAGGAAGTGCCGAAGAGTGAAAATGCGCGCGCGGCTGGTGGCTAATCACGTACTTTATATCATTGCATCAGTCTCGAGTAGTAATGGTACCTCGGTACCCGGGGCGTCACAATAACATTATCAATGACACTACGATGCATCTGCTGTTGTATGTAATGCACAACGCGTTTCACATTAATCTTATTGCTGAACAGATTACATGCATATCAACATACATACCACAAATGACATGTAATTCACAAAAGTACATATGTGTATAATAACGGCAAAGACAAATGCAAACTTTTGTGTCAACATCGGTTGACAATACCTGCTCGCGACGATACTGCAGTACACCGCGGCATGCATGCGTAACATTGACCCATGTTGTCAGTATCAGAAAAAAAAATGTTGTGAGTGTGTCAGGAAAATTAGTGAAGCAGGCATGTGCAAGCATACTGCAGATTGGCCATGTTTCGTAAAATAGTATGGCTTAATATTACATTTGGAAACCCCAGACCCAACCGACGCCTATATGTATCATGCGCCTGCCAACTACGCAACTGCTCCCGCAACATATGGATATGCTCAATTCACACACGCCACGGTGCTGCCTATATGCCACTACTGCATGGCACCAACACCGCCATCATCCTCATCGAGGGCGGCGATGTCGTAGGCATGGGAGTGCTTCAAGTAGGAGAACCACCCGTGCCGGGCTGCACTATCAGCATCAGCGCAAAGTGCAGGAAAGCAACAACAACATGTAAGATGCTTCAGCAATAATATATAACACAGGTGGCCCATCACCTGATCATTCGCCTCGGCACATCGTCACCAACGCCCCTTTGCCGCCGCCCCCTGCCGGCAATGCTGATGGCCTCTGTCCATGTATATGTGACAAGTCTGCCATGCACAATCCTGGGCGGGAAGACAAAGTCATGCTGGAAGACAGTGTTGATCGGGCCCTCCCACAGTCCAGTGCTCATAGGCGTTGATAGCACGCATCTCCAACTGCAAACACAACGGGAGGTGAAGTCATCGCGCTGTTTTTGAGGTGGCGCTCAGCGACAACGAAATAAGTTACCTTGACCTACAAGCTACGGGCAGCTACGGAGGTATTCTTCGCAGCCTTCATGAACATCGCGGCAGCAAAGAACATCACTCCGTGCATGAAGTTGCATGACGGCAATTTCCCGATGGATAGAACTGCATGGCAACCTGGACGCACTGAGTGCTCAGTGCATGGAGCACTGCAAACATGGAGATCAAGGAGGGCTTCCACAACGGCAGCAACCACCAGCCCCAGCACCTGCTCAAGTCCGGCAAGGTGATGCTCTCCGGGACTGGCCAAGTCACGACGCGCAGCACCTTGATCGCGCACCACCGTGACATGCATGGACCAGCCCATCGTGCACAGCCCCCCCTGCCCAAGGCAAAGGCGTGTGCCGGGAAGGTAGAGATGGCAGAGAAAGCGGCGACGAAGCGAAGGAAGATGTGAATGCATTAATTACATCTAGTGAGCGTGTCCCTTCCCCTTCTCGCCCTTACTGGATTTGCCATAGACAACCATGTCACATGAGCGGCAGGTGCTCGGCTCACCGCTGCCCTCAGCCCCCCTCACCGATGTTGAACGCCTCGCCTCCCGCCTCCATCGTTGCTTCGCGCCCCGCCCTCCTCTGCATGAAGTACTTCTTTTCATATGGCCCGCACTTTACCGCATCCCAGCTGTCAATGCTGTCGTAGCTTTTCGAACTGCGCCGATGTGCGGGGCGCTGAATAGTCGCCTTCGCTGGTGTTGTCTGAGATACCCGCTCACTCTCGCTCCATGCGCTCCCGCCACTCCGTAGCGCGCAGCTTGCGAGCGCACTCACCCAGCTCACGCGCACGCTCTGAGCGCACAGTTTGGAGCGCCTCCTGTTCCAGCTTGTCTGCCTCGCTCTTGCCCGGCAGCGCCTCCCACCGGAATACATAGCCACCCGTCTTTATGGGAAGCGGTGGCGGGATTGGTGCGCTGAATCCCAGCCCATCACATCGCGCAGAGCATCGCTATCGTCCATCGGGTGCATGAAATGCGCCTCGCACAGCGCATGCAGCTCGCGCATTGCGTATACTTTGGGATCATCGAAGGCAGTGAGGAAGGGCCGTACCTTTGGATCACTTGGGCCCACTGAGTAGCCAGTTGGCAGCTCCATGTCGGTGTCCTCCTTCGCTGCCACCACTCTGGTGTGGAAGTACCCAGTCCGCTTGACCACCTTCAGTTTGCTGTAGTGGCCCCGGAATGGCTCCTCCTCCACTTCAAGGGACAGAGGGTACAACGTGGACACGATGCCCCCCCCCCCCCCCTTCCATGTCGGTCATCCTCACCCCCCCGTGCGCTCCTCTCTTCAAGTGCAGCTCCGCGCGTGCCTCATCAGCCCGCGCCTTAGACGGCGACCGACTCGACTCCCTCGTGACAGGTGGCCATGTATCTGGCCTTCTTTCTCCCGCCGCGGGCTGTGACGCGGACCTTGCGTGCCACATGTCCGGTCGTGCCTCGAAGAACGAGACGAGGAGGTCCGCTGACAGGCCGCGAAAGGTCGCCATCGCGGGCTTCAAGCCTCCCTGCATGTGGTGGCCGTGGCCGTTCATGCGGTCGTACATCGCCTCGGTCACCGCCGAGACCAACGCCTCCTCGCCTACCACTGGTAGGCCGTCTACTGTGGTGGACTTGCCACACTTCCGTCAGAATTCGGAGGCGGCGGGCTGGTGGCCGAAACGGCCAGAACGCACCGAGCGTAGTTCTCGCGTCGCGCCATATCGTTGGGGCGCTGCATCGGCGCGAAGGGTTTTCAGCCTCCAACCCGCTGTAGCATCAACGGACGATGCGAGAGAACAACGGAGGAACTCAAAATTCCGCCACGGTAACGACCTCAGCTTCCCCTCCCTCTAGCGATATCGGGTGCGTGTCGGGTAGAATCGGTGTCGAGATGTCTCCGATTATGTTTATTTGGCGTGGGTGGGCTGCAGTGAGTGAGTGGGGCAAAAAGGGCGGCGTCCGTACCTAATGCGGCCGAGTGCACAGCCGTTGTTGACCACTGTGGGCACCACCTGCCCAACTACCGCCAGTAATGTGTACCCATGGGATAAGGTTTGCGCTCCGGGGGGCGTGATGCGCAATGGCCGCGCGCAGTGGGGGCAAGCGCGCTATGTGCAGCTCGGGGTGGGTGAGGAAGTTTGCTATGTTCTGGACGCGGTGCGCGCGGCCCGCATAAAGGATTCTCGTACATAAATAGTTCACGCGCGATATCCCGGTACTGGTACGCCGTCATATCACGTACCATTTGCGTACGGGTACTGCCATGGCAGTCATGGCGGCGCGGGTACTCGCGACCACCGCCGAGATAAGCTGACTGAAAGAGGATATAGGCGAGGGTTAGGCGCGGGTGATACGGAATACAGTAATCGTACCGTAAAATTGAGTACGGATACAGTACAAGTACCGTGTTAAGCGCGGTTAGGCGAACCCCGTTTCGACGAGTGTTAGGCAGCCGAAGCGTCCCGCCTGCAGCTACCAAGGTGTGATGGGGGAAGGGGGCTGACCGGAATAGCTATGTGGTGCTCAGTATTTATCCACCGCTGAGCCGGCTAGTATGATTGGTGGGGGCTGCGGTGCCCTCCGACATGTAGTTGGGTAGGTGTTGTTTGTGGTGGCTGTGGGAATCGGCGGTGTGTGTTCTGTGTGTGTGATGAGTTTCCGGGTGTGTAATGGTGTATGAGTTGCACCGGGCACAGGGTTAGTGGTGGGCGGTGGTCTTGAGTCAGCTGGCTTGGTTGTTGCTGCAGTGGCTCGCTCAGCCGCTTAATGGTGCGAGCTGTTGGACGGATGGGCTGCATCATCGTCTCTTATCCACTCGCTGTCTGAGCTGCGGGTGCCAAAGAGGCGTGGCTTGCTCTTGCTGCGGTTGCGGGTGACGCCGTCCGAGCGGCTGCGGCCCCTGGGCTGCTTCTTTTTGATCTTAGTTGTTGCGGCTGTCTTGCCTTTGCCTGTTGGAGTGGGCTGGTTGGGGTGACGTTCTTGCTGGATGGAGATGCGCTGTGGTTAACTCAGGTGGTGGGACTCCGCTGCGAGGCTGGCCAGGTTGGCGGCTATTGCGGGTTTGCTGGCGGGAGAGGACTGGGCGATCAGCTCTGTGGCTGCGGTGGTGAGGTGGTGTAATTCTGCCAATCTCTCTGTGGTGCCACTGGGTGTGCCCTCCCGGCAGAATGTGCGGTGCACTGTTGGGCGCTGGGGGGAATCGAGGGATATGTCAGCCGGACATGGTGTCTCTGTTGCCTCGCCCTGGGTGGTGTCGGCCTCCATGGCGCTGTCGTTCTCCTCGTAGTTGAGTTCCAGGTCCTCCTCGTCGTCCGCCTGTGCTATTGGCATGGCAGTTGCCGATGGGGCTGTGGCTGTTGGTGCAGGGGTTGGGTGGGCTGCTCCGGGGGCGCGCTCTGTTGTTGCTTCGCGCTGGTCGATGGCTGCCACTGCGTCTGCGACCGCTCCGCGCCTCGGTGGTACGTGCTCGAACCCGGGGGGCAGGGGGAGGCGGGGGGCGGGGGGGGGGGGGGGGGGGGGCGTCGCGGACCTGGGGTGCGATCTGGGTTGCTAGGGTCGCTGGGAGTGGCAGTTGGACTGGGTCTGCCGGTGGTGGGGCTGGCGATGTGTCGGCAGAGCGCCTCTCGGTTGGTGCCGGGGCTGGCGCGGCCTTGATCTTCCCGCACGCTGTCGACACTTTCTTGCGCCACTGGTCTGCTCTGTCGGTGTTCCGGGTGCCACCGATGATGCTGTGGTGGTGGGCGGTCAGCTGCAAGGTGAGGGTGTAGATTGGGCGTCCGGTGGCTCGCAGGGCGAGGGACGCTGGGGCGGTCTTCCGGGCCTTCTTTCGCAGGCCTATCGCTACGCGTCGGATCTGGTTGTGACCCGTGTTGCCTCCCAATTCTCCCGCGTCCCGGATCGTCTGAAGGGGTGGATGAGCAGCTCCGAGGGGTCGAACTCGGAAGCTATGAGGTAGATGACGATGGTGCGGAGGCGTATCGCTCGCAGTAGCGCGACAGAGGAGGTGAGCGCCATTGCCAGGCGTAGGGTGTCAGCGAACTCTTCGTCTTCTTTGCCGAGGGAGATGGCGCACATGTTGTTGTCTCCCACTATAACAAACCGAAGTGTCGGTGCTTCAAGCTCCGCCTAAATCTCGGGATCTAAGCTGGATGGAGAACATATGAAACGAGCTTATTGATGATAAGCTCATGGGCAGCAGGTACAAGACTATGGCGAGCTTCAAGTCTGCAATCCAACGGGCGCTTGCCGAAATCCCGCGTGATTATTTTAATAAGCAAGTGAAATCGATGCGGAGACGCTTGCGCAAGGTGGTCGCGCTGCATGGCGGTCACATAGAGCGCAGCATATATACATGATGAATAGTGGCCATCGCTAGCAAAAGCGCAGCTTGTAACGATTGTGCAAAGTACTGCCACCTGAAAAGTGCGTTACATCTTCGTCTTGCTCACTACGCGTCAAAATAAATGGCAAACCCTAGTCGGAGTAGGGTTCGTGCTCATGTGCAATCGAAGCTCGATGCGCCACATATAATAGGGGGGTGTTTTGGGTAGGAGTGTTGGCTACAAGCCCCATATTTTACATTGAATTGATTGGGCCTTGTACATTGAGATGTACGTAGATGTAAAAACCACACACGAATTTCGCGAGTCTTGAGTTTACATTAGCACAAATAATCAGAAAAATATTCCTAGGCGCCAAAGTGTGGCGGGTCTTTGGCATGGCTCTGTAGCAATCGACTGCCCATCCATGTGCTCAGATGGCACCGCGAGCGATCCCGCATCGCGTCTTCTTGCCGCTAGTAATGCGCGCGTACATACGCGTTACCTAATTGTTACACGTGTCGCGATGCACATACTCGCGTAGGCGGCAATTTTTTGTGTAACGAGACCGCGAAAATTTTGGAGACCGATGCATGTGGTAGTGCACGACTGCCTCTACACGGTGGGGCAAAGCATGTATCCAACTCTTACGGCTCGCGCCGCAAATGTTTTCGGACATTTCGGGTTAGGTAAACACCGGCAGGTCATCGCGCGTCCCATGTTCGCGGGGTTTTCGAAATGGTTTCGGAATCGCAAAATACTCGCCAACTATTCCCGGAGTACCGTTTGCTTACCATTAATTTTGAAGCGTAGTGTACCAGCAGCGAGCGTTTGCATTATTGCCAGCGCTTTGAAGTACCAGTTTTTTTTCCATTACCAGCAGCGAGTACCAGTACCAGTACCAGCAGTTCTGGGGAACTGCCCTTTTTGTAATTCACACCAGTACCGGCAGTACCAGCAGTACCAGCAGCGAGTGTTGATTTTGCTGTGTTGATTTTCTAATCATGGGGAACTGCCCTTTTTGTAATTCACACCAGCAGCGAGTAGCGAGTACCGGTAACCCCCGTCCTATATATCCTATTAACTAAATAGCGAGCCTGACCAATTTGGTAACCCGTACATTAAAAAGATCGTGGCCGTAGGATCCCTGATGACGTCAGTACTGGTTAATCGTACGGTCCAGATCCCATAGTGATCTGGAAAACCAAATCGCTATTTGGTCATCGCGGGTGTTCGGATTGGTGGTCAAATCACGAGGCTCCATTAGTTCGGACCTCGCTCTGCGAGTGACGAAATCACTCGTGTTTCCTATTTGGTCGCGTAACGGTCGGTACGTCAAAGAGGCTGGATGGACGGCGCACAGGCGCCATCGTTCATCGCACGGCTCGCAGCTGTCGTGTATAACGAACTCGCCGCCGCCCACGGGTGGCCCACCTGCGGCCCGCGCCCTACCCGTGGAACACCCACCAGTAGTCCACCACCCGGCCGCCATTACCCGTCTACTGCGTGTTCGGCCGCCTACGTCGAGGCGACCGCCCCAACCCGAAAGTCAGTCAACGTTTCTCGCCTAGGGGCTATGGCTAGCGTACAGGAAGAGGACAGTCTCTTCGCTCTCATCCCAACCGATGACGACGAGGAACACACGGCGCCATGGCGGGCGGCGAGCAGTCGGACTCGCCCGCCGTGTGTGCGCCAGTCTGAGCGGCGCCATAGTAGTAGGCGGGTGCCACATATGTAGGCGGCGCAATGCGATATACCGTCAGTGAGTACGGACATAATGCGCACGGGCGGGGCTCCGAGCCGCTAACCACAGCGGCGGGCGCGGGGGGGAGCGGCTGCCGTTACGGGCGCGGATGGCGTCATCAGTTGAAATCGCGAAATATGCATACACGGTCGCTATTTGGTCAGGATAGGATGCATTCCCGCATGCTATTCTCGTAGGGGCAAAAGCAGGTTTCCAAATCAGTGATTTGGTTAGGATAGGACGGCGGTAAGGATTACCAGCAGCGAGTGTTCGCATTGCCAGCGCATTGAAGTAGTCGCTACCAGAGTTCTTTTTTCCATTACCAGCAGCGAGTAGCGAGTACCAGTACCAGTAGCTCCCAACCGTGAGACCGTAATCGGACGGCTGTGTAATTAAGGACCGTGGGTGGGTGGGCGGGTGCGCGGGTGGGTCCGTGGGTGGGTGGATTATAGTACTTAGTAGTACATGTCAGTAGATAAGCGCTTTAGTCATGCACCTATAGGCCCGATCCGCTGCAATATACGGGTACTCGTACGGCAATAAAGCTCACCGCCGAAAAAATCGACGCTTCGCTTGATAATCTCTAACGTTTCCAGCGCGGCTGAATAAAGCATGGCATAAAAGCAATTCGGCTTGGGCAGTGGAGAACAGCAAGTCATTAGCACGTTGGAAATAAATTTAATCTCAATCTGCAGCTATCGGACACCATGTGGGCGCATGGGGCTCTATGATGAAATGAGCGCGGACGCTGGAGACGCCGCGAAGTGAGCGATAGTAGACATGAGGGGCAGCGTCCAAGGCTGCAAAGGGCGGAGGAGGAGTTGGATGAAACAGAAGAGGAAGGCGGGTAAATGGTGGAACCACGTTGCCGTGAAGACTTCGGACCCGTAAGGAGGTGCACGCGGAGGGGCAGAATCGCTCTCGCGACATCCTCATTGCCCGACTCAAGCTTCCTTTCCAGCCGGAGGAGTCTTCGCCATCCTTCGCTCAAGATTATTCCTAGATGGACTCCCGAGACTACGATTCGGAGTCGAAGCAGCGCTGGTGGTGGAAGAGGCCCGACGGGAACTTTGTCCCGGTAAGTTCCTTTCCCGCTGTTTCGGATTTATATAGTTTCAATCAATTGTCTATATGTTGTGGATGGACTACGCATGTGCCCATCCTCGCCATCGGTGCTTACTTGATATATTGAGCGTGAATAATATTACCATTTTTTCTTTGCGCATGTAGTCATGTGTATGCAATGAATTCCTTGGTTGTCAAACCACCGTAGAATTATCTTTCTCTCATACTTATCCGTCCATCCTAGGGATGGGCGCGTGGTACAAAAAAACAAGAATTGAGTACTTCAACGATTATATTCGAAGTAATGTTCTGAGCTTCTTTCGTCACTAACATTGTATATACGGATTTGATTGTCGTTTTCCCTCTCGAGTCACCATGCGTCCATCCTATTAGGGATGGACACGTGGCGGGTCGTTGGGGATGCGTTGGATAAATGTACCAAAACCACAACTGGGATTCACTTATGTAGGTACGTACCAGTTTTTATGAATGGAGTATTTGGCTCTATTCAAACCGTCCGTATGGTGTTTATATAATTTTCGAGTGTTGCGTAACATTGTCATATACTATTATTGTCATCGCATGATATGATAATCGCATTATTGACACATGATATGCATCCAATCTACGACTTGATACTTTGCGTAAGGAATTCAAATGTGTCACCACAGTACCGGCTCAAATATTTCTGGCACGTGTATATGGATTCTCTAGTTTTATTACACGATACAAGATTTCACGCGCAACCGGGATGCCGCCAATCTTGTGGATGGACTCATGGCGTGTTGCCCATTACTCCACCTTTGCCATGTAATATCCTCAGAAATCGGATATATATGCCGCCGACATATACATTCATTGATGTGTATCCTTTTCCAGACTTGCTGCGAGGCGCGGAGGTTAATCCATAGCGTTTCCGAGCGTAGGCTCTCAGAGATTCAGCGCGATGTCTTGGATGATACTCTCCCATTCAAGCGGGCCGAGGCTCCCAGGATTTCTACCCTTCGCAGCCATGCAAGGGCATGGTGTTCACCTCTACCGTCCGACGCTAGCGGCACGCTTGAGCGTATTCCTAACCCGTCTGGCGGAAAAGCGCAATGCCATCTACCATGCTGGATGAGGAAGACAAGAGTCAACAAGTTGGATATTGCCGATTGCAAGGAAGATATCAGTGAGTGCTTCATTTCCCTCATTGAGCCCGTATGTAGAAGTGCGTATTTAGCTTCAGCCAGCAGCATACTAACATTGCACGGTATCGCCAACTTATTTAGGGAAGCCCAAATCAGTGGTCTCCTACTTCCGCCAAGCGTGGCTTCAGTTCTTTCCGCATGTGAAGGTTCCAAAGACCATGCGTTTATTCAACCAATGCAACGTTGTGTGCCACTGCTTCCGCCAATATTTTTGCGGCACGGCGACAATCCTCATCCCATGTGTGTTGGTTAAGCAAAGGTCATAGCACGAAATTACAATCTTTGAATGTGGTAACTAACCTATGGGATTGATGTCGCAAAACATACTAGGTACAACAAGGACCATGGCGACAGAGCCGTCGCCCGAGCGCATGCAAGAGCAACATTTGGAGAGGGTCTTGCACGAGAGGCACTTCCTCGAAGTGGCCTTGCGGTACTCCCGCCAAAACATTTGCCTTTTTGTTTGCGAGATCGATGGCATGGATCAAGACAAGACCCGTCTTCTTCATCTTGTGCCATGTGGCAATAAAGGTGTGGAGAAGAAGAATAACCCCTTGCAATGTCATATGACATGCAAGTGCAACGGGAGCCAGCTGGACGATGTGTACTACTTTTTCGACTGCTTACCTCATGATGGTAGCATCATCATCACCATCATTACAAGATTCACTCGTCAAACGCATGTCCATCTATACTTTGGCTAATAATACTGTACAATTACGAGTATCCTACCGGTCATCGATGTACGTGTACTACATTTTCGTATTCATTGACCGTCTAATGACCATCTAACTTGCTAATCGTGGCTAATGGTGGCTAGTCGTAGTGCTCACCGGCCGAGGCTCCCGTGGCTATATACCCCCTACACGATGCGCGGTGCCTCGTCGATTGCTCGTCGTCATATGTACCTTCGCGCAGCGCGCTGCGCGGCGGCATCGACAGTAATTCAGTACATACGGTACGTTAGCGACTTACGACTAGTACCGGACCGACCTCGCGCAACCTCACGGCAGGACAACCGTGCGATGCTGATCCGCCAGAACTTGCGCATTTGCGCGACCATACCGCTTCCAACCCGCTTACGCCCAGGTACGGCGATCTACCGACATCCACCGTCCCCTGCCGTTTCACCCTTGCTTTCTAAATCCCCTTACACATGCATGCGCCCTTGTATGCTTCCCAACCCTAGGCTCGGTGGGCTCATCGAGTCGCCGTGGCCGGGGGTAATTATGCGGCGCCGCTGCGCTGACCGCGCCGCCCCGAACGCTTTGCTAGCCACCCCTTACCGATGCCAACAAACCCGGCACTCACTTGCCTGCCGAGTGCACGACTATAATGTAAAACACACGGGACATCCAAAGACAATATCCACGAAATTAGAATTGACTACAACTGCTAGTCTGATGCATCCACTCGCTCAACTGAGTTGTTCTGAGGAGCTGCTATCTCTAACCACAGTGGGGAACACGAAGTGTTCTTACAACTCAAGCTATCGGCCATCCTCCTATGTTTCCTAGCCCCTGTTCCGTCCAGCGGGCTCTATTAGCTAGGACAATTGCGCCCCCCAATTGTCCTTAATAAGTCAAACCCATAATCCCATCTAGAGCTCGGCATGCAAGCTAAGGCAGCCAGAGGCGTCTAGCCTTCTGCTACTGAGGTGTGATGGGAGAGGGTAGCTAACCGGAATAGCTGTATGGTGCTCAGTATTTATATACCGCTGAGTCGGCTAGCTTGGTGGGGTGGGGGCTACATGGCCCTCCATTTCTAATAGTACTGGCATAGTATACTTTAATAATGGCATGATGATGACTTTACTGGTGCTTGTACCAAGCCCGCGGGTTGGGCGATACACTGTCTATTGCAGGGGATACGTAGCGCGGGAAACCTCGAAAATACGCAATTCCGGGCATATCGGCTTAAAACGTCCGTGGTTCTTGGGTTGGGGCGCTGAGAGTCGCGGGCGTGCGTCCGGCTTGGGGTTCGGCGCCTGGCCGGCGGAGATTATCAGCAGACGGCCCACCGGCGGATGCTGCAAGGGGATCGTCCGGCGTGGGGAGCGACGGAGGCGGTGGGCCTCGACCGCGCGTTGGCCCGGGCGGGACGCCTGAACAAGTGTAATGGTTGTGGAGGTATGCTCGAGGGGGGCGGTGGCCTCCGAGACCTCTCCTATCGCGATGGGGCGTGGGCTGCGGCCGGTGGAGCCGGCTCGGGGTGCGGGGCTGGATCGACGCATGTCGCCGGCTGGTCGACTTCCGCTGGCGGTCGTTGTCGTCTATCTCCGTGTCTTGAGGGGCTACCGTGGCCGGGGGGTGGGCCGCTTGTAGCTGGCTAGTTGGTGGTGATGGAAGCTCCCGGGGGAGCTGGCCATGGTGCATCGCCGCATGGTCGGTTGTAGTCGGCGCCGGTTGGCGAATAGTCGACTGCCTCTCCCACCTATGTAGGTACATGGTATTGACTGCAACGAGTTTCGTGTCGGACCCCGTGATAGTGGCGAGTCTAGCTCTGCTCGCCCCTGCCGGATCGGCGACAGCATATGCATATAGGGGCGCGCCGGGTCCCCACCCTGACGTCATGCGTGAGTTGATGTGTTTACCCGGAACTTGGGGCTGAGGGTGCGGATCGGGTTCAATAACATACGGCTGCGCAAGTCGTCCCCAGTTGCACGGTTTCGGGTCACCAACATATCGTTGAATAGCAAGGCGACTCGTGTGGCACCGTCGGCACCGGGGCGGAGATCGATTGGGGGCTGGCGGGACAGGCGTTTCAAAACGCGGAGGTGGCGGCGGACAACAGGTGGGAGCGAGCCGGGTACATGCGAACTTTTTTTGCGGCAATGGTTGTTCGGGTCGTCTTGGGGGTTGGGTCATGCTGCGCGCGCGGCGCATCAAGAGTGGCGCCGACCGCGGCCTCCTGCTCCTCCTCGGGTCTATTGATGTCCATGGTGGCAATAATGGTCTCATGTGAAGCCTACTCTTCACGCCTCTGTGGGTGCTGGCCGGCAGTGAGCTTGGTGGTGGGTCGTCCGGTCGTCGGTCGGTCCACCGTTATAGAGGAGTACACTATCGGCACCAATAGGCGCGCCGGCTCGACCGGATGCCGGCTGGCGTCGGACGATATCGGATTGCCGGCTTCGCCAGCATACTCGTGTGACAGCTAGTAAGATAGGACTCGAGGTAGCTGACACTGGTAGTGCAACCCATCTCGTGGTAGCATTAGCCGCCATGAGTAGCAACATCTTGTGGGCAGGACTTGGCAGCCTCCGGCGCGCTGGACTTGGTCGCTAGCGCAACAATAATAATGGCCCGTAAGAAGCCTTTACCGGGGCGCGAGGCGAGTCAATATATGCGGGCGGGGCGGTAGCGGACATGTAATCAAACCAAAATATAAAATCTCGATTCCTGCCTCATTACATTGTGCCTTGTTGAATAAATGGATATATGACCGCACTATTGAATTTTGGCATACGAGT
>VCJN01000901.1:0-19625 GCA_006384855.1 Tetraselmis striata
CAAATAGGGGAGCGTGTCACGCAGAGGAAGGTGGTGGTAATGCGGCCACTTGCGTCCAACCCACTTTTCGATACAGTATTCTCTTGAACATAATACCAGCTTTAGCCTTCATCAAGTTTTCTTCTTGCTATCGGCCTTTACTGCCGCGGCCTGCTGGTCCTGCTTGTCCAGGGCGAAGTGGCCCTTTACGAGTGTCCAGTCGTCCCAGGCCTAAAGGCACAACAGGGAGTACGTCAGGAACCCAGACGTGCGACTTGATGCTGGATCCTCGGCAAGCTGGCCGTGGCGGAGAGCAGACCTTGTAAGGGCGCAGTTCGTGAAGAACAAGGCCCAACCCTGCAACGAGGAGTCCGATCCAGCACACTGCAAGGTTCCCCAAACCCCAGTAATATTTGTCGAAACAGCAAACGGTGAAGGCGATGCCGGCACACGAGAAAACCAGTCCAATGAGCTGCCGGAACAGGAAAACGACGCCTCGTTGATCGGGGGGGCGGGGCTCGCCATCTCTAGCGTTGCCTGTCATCGCGATACGGACGAAGTAAGCACCTGCTGGTTAGTGAGCGAGCGCCAGAACAAGCTTCGTCAGCATGCGGGTCAGTTCGACGTCAGAATTTGTTGGCGTCTGAGCGAGTGCTGACAATGGGGGCGGGGGCAGGGGGAGCACGGACAGGAAAGATAGCGACTAGTTGGTTTTTCCCCCGCCCCGGGACAGGACTAGCAACAATCCATTAAAAACCCCATGAAATAACGAAACCCTTGAAAAACCAAGTAAACCCGCCATGTAGCGTTGTCTTTAATCCGTACGTCTCTATGGCGGCGGCCGGTTTTTTAGGCAGCGATCCAGTTATGCGGAAAGCCCTGGGAAGGCGACACTCGGTGTACCCTGTAGACGTTATAGTCAACAAGCAAAATGCCAAAGATAAATTGATGTCGCGGAAGGCTGCATTTCATTTTCGGCCGTGACCGCAAATACTCGTACGGGTACCCGGTACGAATTTACGGTTGCGGCTCGCGAGTAGTCGCAAGCAATCGCTTAACACGGAGTTGTATTATTGAGCCGTAACTGTAAACTGGCGGATTTGAGGCTCGCGGATTTGCGGCCGGCCTCGCTGGTCGCAAACATCGCAATATTTACGACCGCCCTAAATATGGTTCACTGGGCCGTAAATCGAAGTAATACGTTACGCAGAATATACATGTTCAGCACAATGTACAGGCCGGCCGCAAAGGGTTGTAGCGGCCAGGCGGCGCCTGCTTGCTGCTCGGCCCGGCACCAGCCCGGGCGCCATGGCGTGCTGATGCTGGGCTCGTTTGAACGTTTGAACTCACATGACCCAGGGGGTGCGGTCAAACGTCACTGACCTGGCTTCTCTGCCAGTCGTCCGCCCACATCGTGCCGTGTTGGGTGCTCATGCTACAACACTCCCAAGCGACTTTTCGTGATGGCCAACACCCCCCCCCCCCCCCCCCCCCCGCCCCCCCCGCGCCCGAGCCGCCGCGGCCGCAAGCCCCGCTTCTGGGCGCTACGGGCATGGATGGCGATCTGTCTCCGGCTCCCAGCTACCTGGTGGCAACGGCCGCCCGTAAGGGCGCGCCGCTCAGCGCAAGAAAGCTCGCCAGGAGGCGGCTGCTGACGCCGAGGAGGAAGACCAGGAGCGCCCCTCCAAGCGCAAGAGCGGCGGTGTGGCTGCCAGCACCGCTACCGGTGGCAAGGCCCAAGACTCACCAGCGCCTACAGAGGATGACGAAGTGGACAAGACGTCAAGTGACCATTTCATCTCCAACACTTTGCTGGGAGTGAAAGGGTCACTGACCAGCCAAGTCGTCCACACCAAAGAGCAAGCTGAGGCTGCGAAAAAAGCTGCAGCTGCAAGGGAAAGGCTTGCAGCCATGGAAGCTGTCAAACTGCAATGCTTCCCACAGGTACCCCACAACACGCATTTGCATTGCAATCACTTTCTGAGCCGACAAGTATGTCCATGAACTTGGCCAACAATAGCGTTACCAACAGCGACGTGCCTGCAATTGCAGCCCTTGCTGCATTTACGTCAATGTAGTTCTGTCACGCACGTTGTAACGATGCCACCCCTCCCTCGCTCATTACTATATATTTGAAGATGCTGCCTCTTGTCCATCTGTCCTGTCCCTACTGCATCACTGCGCGGCGTATCTCCTACGGTTGCATCAGATTTTGGAGCGAGCATGCTGTTGCCCTGCCGCAGTTGTATCATTTTTTTGAGCGATCATGCTGCTGCCCTGCGGCACATGTATCAGGTTTTACAACGAGCATGATGTTGCCCTGATGGAGCTGTATATGTTTATACAACGATAATGATGTCACCTTGCTGCAGCTGGATCCGTTTACAGAGCGAGCATGCCGCTGCCCTGCCGCAGCTGTATCATTTTTTTGAACGATAGTGCCGCGTCCCTGCTGCACATGTATCAGGTTATACAGCGAGCATGTTGTTGCCCTGATGGAGCTGTGTCAGTTTATACAGCAATCATGTTGTTGCCTTGCTGCAGCTGGATCCGTTTATAGAGCGGGCATGCTGCTGCCCTGCTGCATCTGTATCAGTTTTTAGAGCGAGCATGCTGCTGCTCTGGTGCAGCTATTCGGTGATTTGGCAAGATTTGATGATGTGGGCAGGGAAAGTGGATTACAATTGTTGCGGAACTCCTCCGGCAAGATCTCGGCCTCGCCACCCGCCAGATGCTCAGCGTTGTCGACATAATCAAGATGCCACTGCGTGAACTCCGGGCGCCTACGGGGGGAGGCACCTCCTTGCGCGCTGACGCACCGAACGCGAGTCCTCCTCCGAGTATCGCAGCATGGGCAGGTCCCTGTCCGCGCTCGGCATCGAGAGCTTGACGCGCGCGAGCCTTGTCGCGCCGTTTCTTCACAAGCGTGACGGCGGCAATGCCCGCCACAATGGCAGCCACCACACGGTGGCCATCGGCCAACGCGAGCTTGGAGTATATGGGCATGCTGAGGTAGTTTGAGTTTCCCGAGCGGGCTGCGCTGGATACGCACGGGACGATGACTGTCCCAGTGCTGGTGGGGCGGGAGAAGGGGCGAATTCTGACCAACTACCCGTCCGCCCGCGCCTTTTCTTTTCAAAATATTCAAAAACGAATCGCCGCCGACTCTGCGGTTGCGGCAGATAATGGGATGTCACATTTCACGGTGCTGGCCGCAACCGTAAACATGCCGAATTTGCGGTTCCTACGAGCATTTTAGTACCCGTACGAATATTTGCGACTACGGTTACGGCCGAAAATGAAATGCAGCCTAATGCTGTGAATTCCAAAAAGGCCAGTAACAACTCCATGACCTTCCGCTAAAAGCAACAGTACTAATACAACCCTCCACATAAGCATGGGGTTTGCGAATTTGATTCACACGCCCATGCGCGGCTGCACTGAGGCCGTGCGCGCGTGCATGCGGGTTACTCACGGTCGTGCGGCTGGGGAAAAATGCCGCGATAGCGCGACACACCCCATATTGCCGTTGCCGTCAACGCATTCATTCATGCAAAAGCATGGCTTTTGGCGTTGGCGCTTCAAAACCACAAATTGTGCCTCTCGTGTGCACAAATAGGCATAGGGCACCGCAACCCCTGTACTCGTACCACATCACCCTTGGTATAATCACTATCCACCATACACGTAGGGCATTGAAATTAGGTCATTCACGACCTGAACCAAGCCCTACATGTCGATGACGATAATTCATGGCCCAAATCATGGACAAAATGCGGTTGTGATCGTTGCACGCGCACGCGGGAGAGGGTTCTCGCGGCCTCCTTGCCGTAGGCCAGAGCTTTTCTATAGCAATGGACGGCCGCTTGCTCATAGCGCGTCATGGTGAGCCCAGTGGGGCGGCAGCAATGGCGTGCACCTTATAATGCGTCGATGCTTTCCACCGTTGTTTTCGGTGGAAACAACGTTGTGAAAGGGGGGATCCGGCATGGCGGCCATTGGCATCGCTCAAGGGGGGTATGTGCCAAGTATGAGTAGTCGTGCGCAAGTACATACAACACACTGTCCCGCCACCGTGTATCAGGTTTTGAGATCCCCTTGGCGTAAAGTTTCACGCCAACATGTTGATATGACCACATGTGGCACGGACGTCAGATTTCGACATATTATTTTCATACAACACTGTTGTAAGAAAATGTCAACACAGCCAAGTCGCCTAAAAGCGGCCCGCACCCCGCACGAGCGCGTGGGATGGATGAGTCATGCGTGCACGGTTCAGAGTTCGTGTGAAAACGTAATGACATATTCTCAAGATACATTTACCGTACACTCTCGCAGTCTGTCATCCACGCATCCTCCGAGCTTTTGATAAAGCGCAGCTATCAAAAGCGACCTCCTAACATAAAAAGCGCGGAGTCCACGGATCGATTTTTGGGGTCGTGGGACGGTTCGCGGACGTCACGCATTACATGCGATATGATATGACCAACTAACATTGTCGTATCATACCGTAGCCAACGGACAGTGCCAACCACTACACCTACCTTTCAGGGGGATGGAATGTGAGGAGATATTCTCACGATATATATATATACACGATACACTCTCTTTGTTGGTCATCCACGGATCCTCCGCGCTTTTGATAGAGCGCGGCTATCAAAAGCTACCTCCTGACAATAAAGCGCGGAATCCACGGATCGATTCCCGGTGTGGGTCGGTTCGCGGATGTCACGCATTACAGACGATGCTATATGACCGACTTATAACATTGTCATATCATACCGTAGCCAGGTAACAGTGCCAATCGCTCCGCCTACCAGCACTACCTGCTTTCAGGGGGATGGAATAAGAGGAGATATTCTCGCAATATATATGTGATATTCTCTCGCAGTGTGTCATCCACGGATCCTCCGCGCTTTTGCTAGAGCGCGGCTATCAAAAGCTACCTCCTGGCAGTCCGGGCCACGCGTGTACATGTGTGCGAGGGTGATCCACTGACGTGCTGTGCAACTTCGGCAACGGGATGGCGGACGAATCTGCGCCGTTTGATGAGGCAGTGAGCCCGCTCTCGAGCCGCCACCAAGCTCAGGGCCACGAGGAAATTCTTGCGAGTGAGGCCTCATGGTGAACCCAAATAGTGCACCAAGTTCCCCGCGATGAGAGGGCACCCCGATCCGCGGCCATGCATGCAACACCGCGCATAGTGCGGCGCGCACCCCCTTGCTCACCTCACCCACTGTACCGAAGACCATGTACGTGTAATCCCACAAATCCAGGATGTCTAGAGGGCCCCTCCAAGCTCCGTGTTGTGCCACGCCGCATCCCGCACTACTACAACCCCCGTTGTATGTCGCTCAAACCGATCCACATCCGTGGCCCGGGGCAGTATGCTTCACGTTGTACCGCAAAGTCTTGAACTCCGCAAAGTCTAAATCCGGACTTCAAGCTCCGGGGATCATAGCGCCCGGTCACGATCAGGGTTGGGCTTAAGTGGATTATGGGCTGACTTAACTTCATTAAGGTAAGTTCAGTCAACTTCAGCTGAACTAGCTGAACTACTCAACAATGAAATGTTGAGTTAAGTCACTTAAGTTTCAGCTTAAGAGTTTAACTTATCTGACCTAAGTTAACTGACTTATAATTTTGCAGTATAACTATATCTAAACCCGAAACCAACCGGCATGTAAGTCGGCAACCGTTCGCTAATCGGCTCGTACGAACAATAACCCTCACATACATCCGGCTCGTATTTGTTCGGTAGTTCGTTGAATCAAGCATCGCGAGTACGAGTACCCGTATTGGCGCATAGTAGTAAACCGCTAGTCGGCGCTCGTCGGCGCCCGCGACGTGCGCGGAGGCATCGTCGCGCGCATCGCCGATGCTGGCTACCGGCATCCCCAAGGGAAGCGACTACATTATGATGAGTGCCGCGAATGACGCCGAGCGGCATTCTCAACGCCCCAGACTACCATTCTCAACGCAACAAAAACTCAACAGAGGAAAGTCAACCAGCGCAAAAAGCTCGCCAAATGCTTGACATTTGTTCATGGCAAGCTATTGTATGAGAGGTAGACAACAGTCATTTTTCTGAGGTTCAAGATGCCATATGTCAAGCGGCTAGGGCGTCGCGCACTCGGCCCGCCGAGGACCAAGACATGTGATTATGACGACTATGTGTCGTCGGTCGACACCGTGGCTAGTGAAATGAAATATATATGTTCACTCGTCGAAACGGGGTCCGCCTAACCGCGCTTAACGACTATTAAGCGCGAGTAGTCGCATGTATATCGCACCTAACGCCCGCCTAACGTTAGGCGTCACAGTACTTTAAACCTGGCGGGAAGCAGCTGAGCTCTGCAGCAAAGTACAATAGCGAGTAGCGGGTATTCGGTAGCCACGAGTGCAAAAAGTACGACACGAGTACACGAGTCATTGTACTTTACGGGAATCGCCGCCCTTCATCGCGAGTAGGCGCGGAAGATACCCGCGTGATGACGAGTGATTATGAGTAGCACGAAGGGCACAACAGCACTGATCGATACACAACAAAGACTGCAAAAATGAATTACACGGTAGTCGCGGTTTGTTTGGTGATTTACTAAAGCGGAGGTGCCAGGCTGGATCAACGGCCAATAGGCGTCGAGCTTCGGGGTGTGGCTAAGCGGCCATAGGCGCGCGTAATCCTAGCTATCAACTTTGGCGTCCATGCACCGGGCATTTTCGGATTTATGGCGGAGGTTTCAGCAACTGCATAAAGTACTAGGGAAAACCAAGATATGTGATTACAGTGGGTCTACTACCACCCCCCAGCGGGCTGCACTGCGCCGCCGGCCCCTTCTGCCTGCCGCCGGCCTTTGGTGCTTAACCCACTGGTTGGCTGGCACTACGGCTAGAAGTTTCTACGTTGCTGACCGCTATTGTTTCGACCGGCCGCTCCCCCATGTAGCAGCGACTAAGTCGTACCATGGTCGAGCTCAACGGAGCTCGGTCATGGCATGGACACGCTACCCGCCACGCACGCCGCTACCGCCACCGCCACCGTCGCTGCCAATCGCCAGCCCCCCCCCCCCCCCCCCCCCCCCCCACCCCCCACCTCGTTGCACGGCGTGTCCTTAGCGCCGCCGTGCTATGCATGTCTCTGTGAAGTGCGGGTGCCAGCGGGAGGAGTAAGGTCAGCGAGCCATGTTCACTCGGATGGAAGAGAAAAAGAGAATAAACTCCGGCGGCGGGTTCGCGGCTACCGCTCCCGTTAATACCGCCAGCCCGAGAGCGACGAGTCTAGCGACCGGCTTCCTTTCCGTACCGGCGGCCGGTTGGGGGTATTGTTCCGTCGGATGTGGTGTTTTGGTAATAATAGAAAATATGGGCGGGTAGACGACGGCGACGACGACGACGACGCAGCACAAGTATCAGTACACCGGAACCGTGGGGATACCCAGTACCAGTGAGTAACGATTGCGTGCAATAGCAAGCTCACCAGAAACGCACGCGGCGAATACGCACGTCAAAGACAATGACCGACGCCGCGCACGCGTGTGTATTCAGTAGCTCGGGCTGTCGCTCGTATCGGTACATGATAGGCTAGCAACACGATACGGGTAGCGCTGCGGCCCCGATGCTCGTGCGGTCCCGCCGGTCAACGAACGCCGCCGAAAGAGCAACAAACGCACGAGGGCGCAAGCGGTAGCGCGTGTGCAAAAACAAACGTATGAGAATCAGGGAATGGCTTACCGTGTGGAAAGGGCTTTGCAGAGTAGGGTGTACACTACCGGCGGGTGGTGGTGCGACGTCGGACTAGCGGGTTTACCGGCGAAGGGGCTGACTTGACTTGACTTGGGTGCAGATGCGCCCGTCGTCGTGCTTCGGTACAAATAGTCTAGCAGTCGTCGTCGCTACTAGGTACATGGCCCCATTTATCCTTACCGGCGGATACCAGAAATAATATAGTCGTCGCTACCACATAGCGACTATAAAACACGGCGGGTACTGGAACGGGTAATACATGGCGCGTGCGGCCATTCGCCATACTGCTGTATATATTATCAACATGTGCGCGCATGCCGCGCGACTTGCCGCGAGGTACGGCAGGGGTAACATGTACATGCAGGGGTAACATGTACATGTATACGCACATGCGTACCAGTACACATGTATCAGTGGTCGTCATCATCATCGCGCCACCACGTAAATATATGTACGGGTATTGCAGTCGAGCCGGGTGCGGTGCTGGTATGTCGTTGCAATGACATAATCAGGGAGCATTAGTAGCAGTTACGCTCGATTAAGCGGGCATTAGGCGCCGGGCGGGTAATGATTATACGAAATGCGGCACTCGTACAATAAAATCGAGTACGAATACAGTAGAAGTACCGTGTTAAGTGCGGTTAGGCGGACCGCCCCGTTTCGACAAGCAATGTTGTTGGCATGCTGAAGCCTTGCTGCTTGTGCTGCCCTACTGCCGTGAGACTCGCCACAAGAAGTGGCTGTGTAATTGCTTGATTTGGCGGATTTAATTTACTACTTTTTTAGCACTTAAGTCGACCCCAAGTTAAGTCATTTCCCGGGAGTGACTTAACTGAAATTAACCAACATGAGTTAACTTCATGTAAGCGACTTAACTTAAGTGTGTTAAGCCCAACCTTGGTCACGACGTTGAACGCCGGGAGGGAGAGCTCTGCGCCCGGCACCGAGTCATTGAGTTCATCCATGGGTACGGTGTTCCTAGAGGCACTGCCTCCTAGAATAACTCATCCACCTCCCGGCGTAAAACGATACCATGGTCGTGAACACAGTGATCGTGGAAGCCGTCTGTGATAGCGTCGTGTTGTACACGCCAGTGGCCGTCTCTAGGTGCCGGGAGGTTCATAACCGCGTCGCCAAAGAGGTCGAGAATGACAGGGTCGTGCTTTGTCGACACTAGCCTCCCGGACTGTCTCGTAATCATACCGTCATGGCACGTAATCGCGATTTTCCGAGGGAATGGGCGTTTAATCGCCACACCTACCGTATAATCGCCATTTTTTCTTGCTAGGCTCAGTAGTCGCAATGACGTGCCCGGCTCGCCCGCGTCTCGTAATAGCATGTTGTGCCTTCCCCATAGTACATTGGACCCACATCGCGCCTCGCGCGGTACCCGTGATCGCTCCGGGTTTTGCCACACCGTCCTTTAACGCCTCGCAAGCTCCGTAACGATGCAACGGCCAACGGTGCCGTAGGTCTTAATAAGCCGGCTCGGTTGATGCAAGACGCGCAAACACTTTACCATGATGCATCGTAGCAGCGCCGGAGCGCTAGTGACTAGCCTTTATAAACCCCCGCCGATGCAAGCCGCCGGCGCCCATAACTGGTGTGCTAGGGCGCGTCGCAATTCCAAGCGCCGTATTCTTGAGGGCAAGGAGGGCCGGGGGATTCAGGAACACGTGAAAAGGGGAATCCGCTGCTGCGCGTGTGGCGCCTGCTTCATGAAGACTATGTTCTACGACAAGCACAGATGGGCGTGCGCCAAGCCGCCTCCAGCCACCGCCGCGCCTGCCGCAGCCGGTGATGATGATGCCCATGCAATAGTTGCTGCACCGTACGGCCGTCACCCCTCTGCTCCGCCCCGACCGGGTCAGACCGAAACGCGAGACAAGCCGGGTGCAACGATACTGTCGCCGCCGCCTCCGCCACCGCCCCCCTGACCTCTCCGCCGCTCTTGCACAGCAAATTTCCGCTATAATACGCGCGGACATTTTAATATCGCGCGCGCGCGGGACACGAGGGTAAAAAGCCGCGTCAGCGAGACGCCCCGCCCGACCGCCTCACCCATTGCAGGGCCATCTTGGCCCGGCCCACCGTGCGCACCAGCTACCCGCTCTCGACCAGCGCCCTTCCAGGGTAGTGCATCCATAGCGTTGACCGACATGTAGGTGGGAGCATAGGCGCCGAGGGCGCCCCATCTGCCTGCGAGACCGGCACCTCCAGGTGGGTTTGGGTTGGGTGTGGCTCGCAACCACCCACTCACTCACGCACTCGCTGCCACGGGGATCATCGCCATCCCCGTTCGCGTGGCCGTTTTTCGCCCATCGTGCTCCTTAGGACCAGTTGCATGAACGCACACGGGGGTTTGTCGAGTTTTTCCCTGTCAAAGAAGTTACAAGCGTTCTCCTCACTGCCCCTCTGCTGCACATGTGCCGCCCGTCACGTAGGGAGGGCTAGTGGCGGCCGTAAATCGGCGGAGCCGCGTCCTAGAGGGCGAGTGCCTAGAGTGCCTGGTGGAGTGCTTCGAGGAGGCCTACGCCTCGGAGCCGCAGCGCTACAAGAACACCGCCTGCTTCGGCCCTCTCCTGGCCCCGGTGGCGGTCGTGGAGCGGGCAACGTGGGAGGCGCAATTCCAATTGGCCGCGTGGAATGAGCTCGGCCGGGACTTTCCCTGCCGCGCAGCAGCACTCCTCTCTGACTGCTGCCGGCATTGCCGCGCTGCAGCATGTATTGTCTTTATGTTTCTTGCAGCACGGCAGCGCTGTATGGGCGACGCCGTGCTGCAGAGTGCCCTGCCGCGCAGCAGCAGTCCCCTCAAACTGCTGCCGGCATTGCCGCGCTGCAGCCTGTATTGTATTTATGTTTCTTGCAGCACGGCGGCGCCGTATGTGCGACGCTGTGCTGCAGAATGCCCTGCCGCGCAGCGTCAGTGCAGTCATTACTGCTGCCGGCATTGCCGCCCTGCAGCCTGTATTGTATATATATATTTTTAATATGTTTCTTGCAGCACGGCAGCGTTGTATGTGCAACGCCGTACTATAGAGTGCCCTGCCGCGCAGCATCAGTCCAGTCATTACTGCTGCCGGCATTGCCGCGCTGCAGCCGGTATTGTAATTGTGTTTCTTGCAGCACGGCAGCGCCGTATGTGCGACGCCGTGCTGCATAATGCCCTGCCGCGGTGCTGCCGGCATTGCCGCGCTGCATTACATGACTTCCTTTTTCTGGGGCAGTTCAGGAAGCCAGGGAAAAGGCGGCGTCGCTGATGTTAGTCACCAGCATGCATAGGCGGCATTGCGGGAGGATGCCAGCATGTGTGTAAGTACATTTCCAACCTATTTCTTTGCCGCACGGGATGTGTTCTCAAACGTGTGCTCCGGGAACTTGCGCTTCAGGCTGGCATGTGTCTGCTCATGTTTCTCTCGCTTTACCTTAGCCACATGCCCAGTGCCCAGACAATCTGCGCAGCCATAACATCACTTCCCTTTTAGTGAAATGTTGTGTAAACACAATGACAATAAATGAAATCAAAATATAATTCCAGCATACCTTCAGCACCACAATTGTGCCATTAGTCCTTGTGGCACTGGAGATTTCTATGGCATCAGCAACTAGCTGGATGCTGAGAGACTCCCCAGGTTTGATGAGCCCCTCCTTCCGCAGTAGCATGGCACAATGCTGAAGCACCAGCTTGAGATCCATTGTGCTTGATATCATGTCCTCCGTAGTGCTGAGCCCCACAGCAGCCAGCTCCTCCCCTTGCCCTTTTAGCATGTCCTCCACTGATGGCCACTTGATCATGAAGTTGCCATATGGCAGCACAATCTGCACCGCTTCTCCATGTCCGCGTCCCACTTGGAGCTGCTGAGGTTGATGAGACGCTGAAAGGCATCTTGAGATAGCTTCAGGTCAGTGTGGACATGCACAGCGTTGTGCTCCCACAGCTTTCTAATGGCCAGCAGGGTACGCCTCTCTGTTGCTTTCAAGTGATGTTTAAAACTGCTTAGACTCCAATATGGAGGCCAACAACTCGGGGTAGTTGGCTAGGAGGGCGCCTAGGATAAAGCGGGGGGTGTGCGCTGCTCGCACATCCGCTGGCTGGCCCACTAGGTCCGCCTCCTCCACGATGCCCACCTCCTCCCCGTCAGCTCCATGCGCGTCGACATCGCCCTGCTGCTGCTGCTCCTCCGCTCCTTCGTCACCGCCGGAAGGGGCTCCGAACTGTGCGCCGGGCCCGCCCTCCGCATACACATACTGCCAGCTGTCGTCGTCTCCGACTGCGTGGTTGAGCCACGCCTCCAGCTGCTCGGCCTTGCGGCTGATGAACTTGCGCACCGTCGCTCGGGTCGTCGCCTCCCGCAGCTTGTAGGACAGGCCTGCCGGCCGCTCCCTCCCCGGCTTCTGGCCCCCGCCCTCCTCGTCACTGCCGCTGCCCTCACTGCGAGCTGACTCGACCTCGCTGCCATTTGACTCCCACATGAGCCGTATCTTGGCTTTTAGGCGCGCTACCTTCTTGTCGCGCTTCCGGCGCATGATGTATGCCTCCACTAGCGCCCTCTCCTCCACCGCAAGTTGGGACCGCAGCTCCTTCTGCACTGCTTTCTGCCTGTTGACAACCTCCCTCCAGCAACGCTCCGTCGCTCTCTTTAGCAGGTACTTGACCTCTGACTCGAAGTTTTGCAGTTGGGTCGACACACGAGTCGTCGCTGCTGATGCCTGCGACGACGGCCCGGCCGGCATGCCGCTGCCGCTGGCACCCGCCCCGCCTCCTCCATCACCGGCATCGCTGCGGCTTTCTCAGACTGCCGTTTCTTTGACTTGTAGCCCATGGTACCCGGACGGAGGACGGGGGGAGGGGGGCAAAAGACGTGGTTCTTGTAAGCACATGTGTTATGCAAGCTGCTGTGACGTGCCGTGGAGTGGCAGATGTTGCATCCCGATTGTACGCGGCCGCCAAGTCGCCCCCACCGCATGCGCACCAGCCGCCTCCCGACACCGCCTGTACTACCCCCAAAGGGCTTGGCAGAGGTACCTACACGGTCTCTAGACATGGGTCGGGCACTATGGCGACTGCCAGTACGGCCAGAGGTACTGGAGGGCGCGTGTGCGTACGCGTACGTTAAAATGTCCGATTTTTGGGCCCGGAACTGCGCTGTGCGTCTCCCCGAAACGAATCAGCGAGCCCCGCACCCAGCGGCGGGGAGGGGCGTTAGGTGTCGTCTCATGGTGGCATGGCGGCAAACATGGCGGCGCAAGACATGAATGCCGAACTTAATGTGGGGGCTGTCTTAAGCAAGACATTCGGGACGCAGGGTTTAGGGTTAAGGGTTTTTAGGGGTTTAGGTTAAAGGGTTTTAGGTTACAGGTTTTAGGTTTAAGGTTTATCATAAGATCGTCATCATTTGTACCGGAATATTGGCTAAGAACTGGCAGTACCCGTACCGGTAAACCCAGTAGCCTTCACTGACGAATTCAAGCTGCCCTTGTCACCAGATGAAAGGGCTCAACGCCACACCAGCTATACCACTTGCAGGTTAGGCATGCATGAGCCCCATGCTTGGCCCTCCTAGCAATCTAAGCTCCTAGCTAAAGGATTTGGTGGTCAAAGTTTTGGCATCATATCGGGGGGGTCGTGGTGAGCGTACGCATTGCGCGGGGTAAGCGGCAAGAGCCGGCCACTCGGGTTTTGGGAGTTTAGGGTTTTATCATATATCAGATCGTCATCATCCGTACCGGAATATGGGCAAAGAACTGGCAGTACCCGTACAGGTAAACCCAGCAGCCTTCACTGACGAATTCAAGCTGCCCTTGTCACCAGATGAAAGGGCTCAACGCCACACCAGCTATACCACTTGCAGGTTAGGCATGCATGAGCCCCATGCTTGGCTCTCCTAGCAATCCAAGCTCCTAGCTAAAGGATTTGGTGGTCAAAGTTTTGGCATCATATCGGGGGGGTCGTGCTGAGCGTACGCGGGGCGCGGGGTAAGCGGCAAGAGCCGGCCACTCCCAAAACTTGGGAGTGCAACACTCATGCCCCCCCAAAGCACTGCATGTACTCAGAACACATCATATAGACCTTAATATGGCTACTTTGTGCAGATGCAGAATGGCCGCCCACCCCGCGCGCACCCTATGCGCCCATGTGGTGCATCTTTGTCGTTCATCAGAAAAATCAAAAGGGACACCATGCAACCCATCTATGATACAGTGGGCATGTATTGATGAACTTTGGGGAGGGTTGGACTGCATGTGGAGCTCCAACTAGCATGTTATACTCATAACGTAGGGGTGCGCGGGCTACGGCGGCACGGGTCCCCATCCCCACACAACACAACCACCACAGCAAGGTCCACCCTTTCAACCAGCACTATGTTACCCATGTACCCGTGTCTGGCAATGCTCAAAACGGTGTTCAAATGCGTTTAGTCCGTGATTTTTGATTTTTTCTGAAGGGTCCTGACTTGGCCTAAAATCGGGCACCATCACCGCCGCGCGGCTTGCCGCGCCTCGCCCGCGCGCAGCTCCACATCCGCCCCTCGCACCGCCACCGCCCATGTTCCAGTGTGGCTGGTGCTCAAAACACCGGTCGGGGTGACCCAAGGGCCACCGTGAGCGCGGCTGCATCCCCCTGTGCCCCGCCAGATTATATTCTGGCGGCTCTCGCGCCGCCCGCTGGCACCTGCCCGCGCGCAGCGCGCGGCGGGCAGCCCGAGAGCCCAGCACTCCCCTCATCGGCACGCAGGGGAGGGAAACCTGCCCTCCTGCCCGCGCCGGGACCGGCCTACGCGTCAACGGCGCTGGGGGGCGCGGTCTTCCGGGTGGGCGCGGCTGGCGGAAAGATGGTCTCTGCGGTCAGCAGCAGTTTCTTCACGGCGGCCGCTGACCGCCGCCGCCCAGCGCGCCGCGCGCCCGGTACTGGTAGCTGCGCACGCGCGCGCGCGCGCAATTATATAATAGTATTTGCTGTATACCGGTTTATCCACGTTATCATTGCGGATGTTTCACCCCTGCGAACCCCGCCGCCTGATGTGCCCTGTGTACTATACACATATACACGGTCATTTACCTTATGTTCCCGCGTACAGGTAGTACTGTGCGACCTACTAGCTACGACGGAAGCCGCAAAAGTGGTCTTCGTGGTAATGTCGTGTAGTATCCGAACCTGACACGTACACGGCGGATGACGAGCGGCGCGCGCGAGGAGTGTACCCTCCGAAAAAGTTCGTGGTCTCCGCGTGGTACCTGTATGCTCACGAAAAAGCCCCGTTACGTACTAATTCGTGGAGACGCGCGCGGACACCGCCCCTCGTACCGCTCAGCCCATCGGAGCTGCCTGAATTACGAATTTAAACACACAGCCGGGCGAGCGGAAGGCATCAGCGAAGGTATCGACGGCGCAGGGGCAACCTTCGAAACAAACCACAATATTCATTACATTTCGCTGCACGATCACAAACAATCACCCCGTTGGGGGGGAAAGGGGGGGCAAGGGGGCTAGGCGGCTAGTGGGCCGTTGGCCCTTTGGCCGCCTTTGCGCCTTCGCGCCCCAAGCGCCACTGCGCACCTGCCTGCGCCTGCCTGCAGCCACCTGCGGCACAGGGGGCAGGAGGGGGTCACTGGCTGGGGGTGCTGCTTTGGGGGGGCTTTATTTGACCCTCCTGAGCCCAGGTACCCCCCTGTATGGCCAGCTATGCATGTACATATATGCACATGTACCCCAAACTACTGTTGCCACTGCGCGGGGACTTGCCGGCACCCGGCGCACACCAACGACGTGGTGCCAACCCGCACCTGAGGGTGCAGGGTGGGGCTGCAAAGTTGCTAGCTACAAAGCATAAGCCATCTGAGTCATCTTATAATGCTAGCATGAGAGGGTGTGGCAGGTAGGGGGTGGTAGGGGGGTGGGGCGGCGCGCCCGCGGACACGCCGCGCAGGGCCGCCGCGGCGAGCCGCCAACATGACGCTCACACACGGCCACATATATTATGTTCTAGCATACTGGGAAAAGTTAGCCATACCCATTGCAAAGTCTTATTAGCATGGTTTCATGGGGTTTTGATGAGGTTCCAGCCCAAAATCTGCCCAAAAACCAACTTCAGCACACCAGCCGCTCAGCCCCAGGGCTTCTAGCGGCCATGCTGGCAGCCACCCACACCCCCCCCCCAATGTCCTCAAAGGAGTAATGGGACTATTGCTACCCCCTGCCAGTGGCGCAGGAGGGCATGCCTCCTTAAAAATGAATTGCTATATGGAGTTAGTTACTGACACACACACACACACACACACACACACACACACACACACACACACACCCAACTATAGGGGGAGCTACAAAGTCAGCTGCCCACACTGAGAGGAGGGGGGGGGGAGGGGGGATAGTGATGAGTTATATCATGGCATGCACAGTGCATGTGGGCCATTGGTAGGGGGGGGGGGGGGGGGGGGCGCACCATGGGGGTGGTGCCATCATGGGGTGCTGCAGCAGGGGAAGGGCTCAATGCCACCCCTGCCCTCTCTGGCTGCAAACCTCACTGCGCACCTGCCTGCGCCTGGCTGCAGCCACCTGCGGCACAGGGGGCAGGAGGGGGTCACTGGCTGGGGGTGCTGCTTTGGGGGGGCTTTATTTGACCCTCCTGAGCCCAGGTACCCCCCCTGTATGGCCAGCTATGCATGTACATATATGCACATATACCCCAAACTACTGTTGCCACTGCGCGGGGACTTGCCGGCACCCGGCGCACACCAACGACGTGGTGCCAACCCGCACCTGAGGGTGCAGGGTGGGGCTGCAAAGTTGCTAGCTACAAAGCATAAGCCATCTGAGTCATCTTATAATGCTAGCATGAGAGGGTGTGGCAGGTAGGGGGTGGTAGGGGGGTGGGGCGGCGCGCCCGCGGACACGCCGCGCAGGGCCGCCGCGGCGAGCCGCCAACATGACGCTCACACACGGCCACATATATTATGTTCTAGCATACTGGGAAAAGTTAGCCATACCCATTGCAAAGTCTTATTAGCATGGTTTCATGGGGTTTTGATGAGGTTCCAGCCCAAAATCTGCCCAAAAACCAACTTCAGCACACCAGCCGCTCAGCCCCAGGGCTTCTAGCGGCCATGCTGGCAGCCACCCACACCCCCCCCCCCAATGTCCTCAAAGGAGTAATGGGACTATTGCTACCCCCTGCCAGTGGCGCAGGAGGGCATGCCTCCTTAAAAATGAATTGCTATATGGAGTTAGTTACTGACACACACACACACACACACACACACACACACACACACACACACAGCCAACTATAGGGGGAGCTACAAAGTCAGCTGCCCACACTGAGAGGAGGGGGGGGGAGGGATAGTGATGAGTTATATCATGGCATGCACAGTGCATGTGGGCCATTGGTAGGGGGGGGGGGGGGGGGGGCGCACCATGGGGGTGGTGCCATCATGGGGTGCTGCAGCAGGGGAAGGGCTCAATGCCACCCCTGCCCTCTCTGGCTGCAAACCTCACTGCGCACCTGCCTGCGCCTGGCTGCAGCCACCTGCGGCACAGGGGGCAGGAGGGGGTCACTGGCTGGGGGTGCTGCTTTGGGGGGGCTTTATTTGACCCTCCTGAGCCCAGGTACCCCCCCTGTATGGCCAGCTATGCATGTACATATATGCACATATACCCCAAACTACTGTTGCCACTGCGCGGGGACTTGCCGGCACCCGGCGCACACCAACGACGTGGTGCCAACCCGCACCTGAGGGTGCAGGGTGGGGCTGCAAAGTTGCTAGCTACAAAGCATAAGCCATCTGAGTCATCTTATAATGCTAGCATGAGAGGGTGTGGCAGGTAGGGGGTGGTAGGGGGGTGGGGCGTGGCGCCCGCGGACACGCCGCGCAGGGCCGCCGCGGCGAGCCGCCAACATGACGCTCACACACGGCCACATATATTATGTTCTAGCATACTGGGAAAAGTTAGCCATACCCATTGCAAAGTCTTATTAGCATGGTTTCATGGGGTTTTGATGAGGTTCCAGCCCAAAATCTGCCCAAAAACCAACTTCAGCAGCCCAGCCGCTCAGCCCCAGGGCTTCAATCGGCCATGCTGGCAGCCACCCACACCCCCCCCCCAATGTCCTCAAAGGAGTAATGGGACTATTGCTACCCCCTGCCAGTGGCGCAGGAGGGCATGCCTCCTTAAAAATGAATTGCTACATGGAGTTAGTTACTGACACACACACACACACACACACACACACACACACACACACACACACACACACACACACACACACACAGCCAATTATAGGGGGAGCCCAATCTTATTAGTAGCACCTTATCAATATTTATTAAGGATGGCCACGAAATACTTACGCTTTATTTATCAAAGGGTGCTGAAAATAAAAATGCCATATATTTCACATCACGAGACGTCGCTGCAGGCCTACCGGTATTTTTTGCGGTCATCACGCCGTCGCGCCGCCATCGTCTCGTCGTCCGGACTCGCAGAGCAGTCTGCGTGACTCTGGTCAGTGGTTCGAGTACCTGTATGGGGGGCGTGGCGGTCAACGTCGGGCGACTACTCGTTTTGCTGCAGTAATCTTTAATTTCGCGGTCGTGGTGCCGGTCAGCAGGAATATTGCTACGAGTCAGCGCTGCTTGAGCGTCGCAGCTCCTTAGTCAGCGCCACATGGGAACGACACGACGCGACCCATTCCTATCCCTCTATTGCGCCACTGCGGTCGCATAAAATCGGTATTGAATGGGCACACAGCGCGCTTGAGGGGAGGTCACGGCGCGCACCGAGTCAACGAAGCGAAAGGGGTAGTGCGGCGCATTAACAAAATGCATGCATGCGTCGGTCAGCGGCGTTTCAGTGCAGGGCGGGTACTGGGAGAAAACTGGGGGGGGGGGGGGGGGGGGGGGTGAGTGACTAGTTGACTAGTCCCTTTGTGCGCGCGCTGCTGGTCAGCGCCGACATCGCGGGTCAGCGCGATGTCGCTACTCGCGAGTCAACAACTTGACGCACGTACCCGTGACGAGTCGGTCGTAGGCGGAGAAAGTAAGGGTCGGGACGGGCTAAGACTCGGCGCTAGGTAGGTGAGCGGCATGGGATAGGGGTGGTCCGTACCTGACGTGGAGAGGCTGGGCGCTGTTGGACCGGAGCGGCCGGAAGGCCGTGCAGTCAACCAATCCCATCAGCGCGAGCCGCGATGCATCGCGCGTCTGGCCATCTCCACGGACGCCGCCGCGACTTGGCACTGACGTGCCACTGCTGCCTCGCACGGCTCAGGACGGGTCGGCAGCAGGGCGTGAGACACGCGGTGGTAGGCCCTGACGGGCGGGCGTGGGCCGTACTGCGCGGTCACGGCCGCGCTGCGCTGCGCTACTTGGCAGCGCGGGACGGAGTCCGACCAGCAGCACCGCGCGTGCTACGCGATGAGTAGTCGTCGTCGTCATTATTTTGTCCTGTTTATACACTGGTACATTTATAAAACGATGCTCGCGTCGTTTCTGACTGCAGTTTTCCCTGTATATACTCTTACACGAATAATTGTCATATGATAACATGGTTTCGATACCCGCCGCAGTTCAATGAACCCGCACACTGTAATGATTACTGATGGCAGCGCTGCACTGCTAAATGTCGATACCTACCACCTGGTACTCTGGTAGTGAGTACCATACATATAAAAACATCAAGTAAGGATTATGTCTTCTCAAAGTATTATCTATACAGTTGTTTTCAGCACAGCATGCATTCGGCGCATCCAAGCAAAGTTGCAATAAACAAAATAAGGGCAGCACCGTGTTATCTATACAATATCGATGATGACTGACGCCGCGCCGCCGTACAATCCACATCACCGCCAATCAAAGCTGTTGTCAATTCAGTGCATTACTACGGCGAGCTTATGCACTCTATGGCA